>KZ508825.1:38025-50268 GCA_002844005.1 Limosa lapponica baueri | reverse complement strand
CTTATATATGTACGTAAGTGTACCCACACATAAAACAGTTCAATAACAAACAAGACAAGCTCATGGAAGAGAAATCCACTGATGGTTACTAAGTAAACAGAAACTACATTTGGCTAAGAAAGACCATAACACGCAAATAGATGGAGACTGTAAGGGCATGTAGGGAAGCAACTTATATGCTTTCCCTGTTCTTCCACTCTTCCCTAAGCAGCTGCTTTTGGCCGCTGTTGGAGACAGAATATTGGACTAAATAGACCTTTGAGCTGGCCAAGGATTGCCACATCTATGTTATGCCCCTGTGGTCAAAATTTGTATAAGACATTTAACTAAAATTGCGTTAAAATTGTTTCCTAATTCTTTCATGTTGATCTGAACAATTAGCAATACTATCAAGGTGATAAATATTTTTGCAGAATGTTGATGCTTTATGTGTTAAAATAAGTCAGTCTCCTCAGTGAAGAGACTGTCATTCAGCCTCTCAGCTGAGAGTCATTCAGCACTGTTATTTTAGCTTCTTCAGACTGAATTTCTTCTCTAGTTAGATGACAAATTTGGAGAGTATGTGTATATGTAAATAGGGAGAGCACTCTATTTTGTTAGCACATGTTGAAGACCCTTTCCTTACTCATAAATACCTTTGCAGTCAAATAAAATTGCCCATCTGTTCAAATAACAGGTAAAATACCATGGCAGATTTATGATGTGTGTTGAAATGTAGGTCATCTGCACGAGTAAAATAGAAAATGGCATCACAGAAGTGGCATCTTCCCTGCATGTTCCCCTCCCAGCTTCTCTGGAGAAGAATTCAGCTGTCTCATTGACCTCCCTTGTCCACAGAAGCAGAAGGATTAATAGCATTTCCAAGCATATTCTAGGGACTAAACTTCAGGTGCAGATTTCAATCACAAACAGAACTATGAGAAAGAACGGAGAATAAATTTCCTAAATTAGCACATCTGCAAGTAGCGCTTCATGGGCTGAGAAGCTGAAGAAACAGCTGAGCTCTCTTCTTGCATTTACAAAATATTTGTCCTTTGATATGAACTGGGCAACAGACTGTTACAATGGCGAGGAAGTTAGTACATTTTAAATATCAGCTTCTCCTTCCCTTTTATTCTGAGTAAATTATATTCTCTGAATAATTGTTTTCAAAACTGTGAGTACTTTGGAAAGAATGTTGGCATCTTTTACATGAGTTTTGATTTTCAGTACACAAAGAATTGAGCTGAAGGGTTTTTTTTTTCATTTGTTTTTGTTGCTGCTGTTGTTAAGTGCAATGAAAACAAGGCTGGGCTTTAAAACAGGAAGATTTCAAAATAATTTGGGTGATATTACAAAGGAAAGAGTCAGAACAGAATTATTGTAATTATCTGGATCTAATCATGGAGTCCGAGATCGTTTCCTGAAGTTCCAGATCCTGCCACGGTACCATAGGAGCGTAACGTCAAGAACCCAGTAATTTCAAGTGTGGGCTGCTCTGGATCCTCGTGCAGGCTATTAGCCCGAGAAAACTAAGTGGCAATTATTGTCTAAGTAAATAATTTGAATTCTGCTCAATGAAAGGAGAAGCCAAACTGGTGACAGCTATTTTCAAATCCTTCTTTCCTCAGAGCTCGGCGAGACTTTCCATCACAGGCCCTATTTAACAAAAAAGCTAGGCTACATCTAAAGCTAGGCTCCTACCTCCACATTTGTCACTCAAGACACCCCTAATGTAATTCATTTCGCTCTAATGTAGATGACTAAAGTAGGTCAGAGCACTGGGCTCCAGAAGTTACTATTTCTCTCCACTGTCTTGAAAGGGAGCCTAAAATGACAAGACAGATGTAGGCATCTACACTGTAAACACCTAGACATGAATCCCATGTAATGGCAGGATTTCAAATAAAATTTTTCCTCTTGCAGAAAGCAACGTCTTCTTTCCAAATTAAAAGGAAAAGGAAACAAGCGTGCAGCCTTGCTTTTTTTTTTTCCCTCTGTGTCTGGCCAAAATTCAAGTCACAAAGCTGATTCTGCAGGCTCAGCAGTACCACCACATCAAAAAACGTGTCTCATTCTCAAGCAAACTGTGTGTCCTGCCACGCATTGTAGAAAGCAGCTTCCCTACTGCACTGTGGCCACTTACTCAAAAAGTGTGACAAGGAAACTATAATCTGGCTATGTGGGAGTCTGACCTACAGAGAATCTGCAAGACAAGAGGAGAGAGAGAAACCAAAAAATCATTGTGCTTTCCTGGCAGTTCCGTCCCTTTCGTTCACAGGTACAAAGGAAAGTATTCCTTCTATATTTAGAAGGAATACGTCAGAACTGTCTGGATTTGAAACCTCTAGCTATAACAAAATCAAGACTTGAATTTTTGGGTTTAGCTGCCTCACTTTTAGTTTACTGCATTCTCTCTGTTCAGATCCCTGAGCTGCAGAGAAACCAGTGTAAATGGGTCAGACATCTTCTATGGACCTGTGAGGAAAACCTCCATAGTATTGTGCCTAAATCACAATGTTTGAATTCTTAATCTTTTCTTAATTTTCATTTTGAAATATGCAATTCTGCTACAGAATATTCTAAACTCATGAACTCAGTCTTAAATTCATTTTAGGTTGAAGCAGAAAGCTCCGAGCTAGCGAGTTATATTGTAGCTTAATTATATGGCCAGGTTGGGTGTGTGAAAATAGCCACCGCACACTGGAGAATAAATTGCTGGGCTTGGTTTTTCTTGATTTACAAGTTGCTATAAGAGGTGCATGTTCCCAGGGAGTGGTGAAAAGTAGGGGTGTGTTAAACAGGTTTAAGAACATTTTAAAGAGACACCGTCAGGTTTGAGACATAGTAGATTTGGTGTATACTTCCTCCTTCCTTCCAAGTAACATTTTCTCTTTCTGCGGTTACAAACAGCTGAGGTGCACCCTGCCTCTCTGTTTAAGTGATACCACAAAATCTAGTGTAGCAGTTATGTGTCACACTGGTCACTCTGTCTTTTTTCTTTTTTTTTTTTTTTTTTTTTTTTTTCCATCAACCAGGAAATGAAACTGCTAGAACTGCTGTTCTTCACTCCTTGGAGAACTGAATTCACATGCCATCAAGTCCAGCCAGTAAAATCTTGTGGTTTTCTGTAAAAATAGCTGTGGTGAGGACAAGCAACACTTGGATCAAACTATCTCTCCACTCAGAGCAGTGCAGAAGTTATTTGCTGTTGTTTCTGGGGCCACCACTTTAAAGTCTGAAATTTCCCAATCCGAATTCTGGACTGCAAATTCCCAGGAACCTTGGAAAAAGCCACATAATTTTGAGCATGACTTTTCTTGTTTCTCAGAGGTTTTGCATGAAGAATGAACATAATTTGAAAACTTTTATAGACATAACATTGGCTTTGAGCCTTGGAGATCTACTGGGTATCCCACTGAAACTAAGGATAATTCCAATTGAAAGTGAGAGCAATCTTTCTTAAATGGTTTCCACAAGAGATGACTGGAATATCAATCGCTTGCTTAGTATAGGAGAATAGAATCAGCAGAACATGATGTACATACAAACTTCAGCCTGCCATTATTGCAAATAATGCTGAAGTCTTTGTTTGGAACGATTCAACCTCACTCTCTAGGAAACATCTTTAAATCACTTTTTTTTTCCCCCCAGCTGGTCTCTCCCATGGCATTACAGATATATAAGATAGCACTACTTACAGTGCTATCTAACATTCAGTATAATAGAAACATTCTCCTTCTCTGGACATATTCAAAACCTGTCTGCATGTGTTCCTGTCCAGCCTGCTCTAGGTGACCCTGCTTTGGCAGGGAGGTTGGACAAGATGATCTCCGAAGGTCCCTTCCAACCCCTACAATTCTGTGATTCAGCACCAGCAGGCCCAATTGAGAAAATACATATTTTAAATCCCCCCTTCCAAAGGTAGTAAGAGAGCACCATAACACACACAGAAATCATTGTTAGCGAAACCAAAACTTAGTTCATGAAAAGAGCATAGTGGGACATGACATGCAAGTGGCACTGTTTGGAAGTAGCAGAGCAGATGGAGACCAAAATTTGGAAGTAGGTAGCAAAGTAACTGAAGAGGAGCTGAAATAAAAATGAAGGAGGAAGACGTCAAAGAGAAAATGGAAGCAAGCACAAAAGGATCTAGAAGGTCAAAGATCACTCTGATCTCATATACTGACTGCAAATCCTTCAGAGATGCTCATGAAGTGTTTTGAGAACTATACCCTTTTATATGAAGATTAATGTTTCCTACTGGTTTTTAAGCAATGACAGAAGTGATGACAGTATTTATATAAAAAATATAACAACTCTTTGCCCAGGAATCTTACATTTTAGAAAAATTACAATCAAATGAAGACAGAATGAGCAGTGATGTTGCACGAGAGCTATGTCATGAACAATGCATGGCATGTCAGCTATTCCTTCCACATGGCTTGTGATTGGGATAGATTAACATCTGAACTATGCTGCAGAAGGAGCAAATAAAGGGAAGTACACAAGATGAGAAAGGATGGTTGCTCAGCTGCAGACAAGGGAACCATGGGAATTGAAGAGGATGCCACAAACTAGCAACACTCGGAGGTTCATGCAGAAGGGCAAGTTCGGTTATAGCCTCTTAGTACTATTTTTCTCAGGGTTTTGTGAAGTCAGCCTCCTAAACAGTCAAAGGTATAACTGCAGGGACTACCCATTCAGGAAACGTCACAGAGATTGTCATGAATCAGTATCTCTGCCTTTTATCTAACTGTACAGTGCAGTGATCCAGTAAACGGGTGTTGACAATAGGTTTTGCAGTGAACAGCAAGGGTGTGGTTTCATTATCAGTTTAAACTGATTTATTACCACATTCCCACCAAAAGAAACAGTTCTGCCTTCCCTGTCCTGCCCTCGGCCGCGCTCTCCAACTAGTCTCTTAGGTTGCCTTGGTCAGATCAGCAAACATCATGATTCAATTCACTGCAAGTCTCACAATTAACAGAACTGAAGCAAAGGATATGGAAAAAAAAATAAAATAATTACAGGTTAGGGTAAGACCACTCTGTAGTCAAAGTGTGTTGTTAGGTGGTTTACACCAGTCAGGAAACCAGCTTTTAAATTAGCATCTTAATTTAGCAACTACTGAAAGGACAGTTCACACCTCAAGATCAATATTTTAATCTCTCTGTAAATTCAGTCTTATTGATACTAGTGATATCCCTTCACTAGAGTATTTTCCCTGCCCTAACAGCTACAGATTTTATTAATACAAGAGAATTCTCCACAGGATGTCAGGTAAAAGGACTTGCCAACACTTAGAAGGAACCATCTATGGCCTTTCAGAGTATGTCCTAAGTTTCTTGAAGTACTGCATTAGCTTTCCTCTCATCTACAAATCACATCTTACTCAAATCTCTACACATATATATATGGGAAAAGCTATTAAAAATGTAATTGGGCGATATGGGTGATTTGCCAGTTATTATCCATATATCTTCTTTTCCATTTGGAAGAACTTCTGATCTCGACATTTGTTTTCATGTTAGTAGTCTTTGATATCTTTCAAGCACTGCTGGGAAGGGCAAAACTTTAGGATGGGATTTGAGTGACAGGAATCATTAGCACTTCAGATATTAAGGAAGTCGTCTGATCTCCAAAGTAGTCAACAACTCAAAAGACAAAAAGTGATACTTTTTTATGTTTCTCCACCATTTTCCTTGAAGACAGACTGGTACTGGTTTTGGCTAAGGGAGAGTTAATTTTATTCATAGTAGCTTGTATGGTGCTATGTTTTGGTTCTGTGACCAAAACAGTGTTGATAACATAGGAATGTCTTAGATGTTGCTTACACAGTGTCAAGGCCTTTTCAGTTTCTCACAGTACCCCACCAGCGAGTAGGCTAGGGGTGCACAAGAAGTTGGGAGGGGACACAGCTGGGACAGGTGGCCCCAACTGACCAAAGGGATAACCAGTAACGTGCTGTTGTGCTCAGCACTAAAAGCTGGGAGAATGGAGGAAGGGGAGACATATGGAGTTATGTTGTTTGTCTTCCACAGTAACCATTATGCGTGATGGAGCCCTGCTTTCTTGCAGGTGGCTGAACACCTGCCTGCCAAGGGGAAGCAGTGAATTAGTTCCTTATTTTGCTTTGCTTGTGCCACATAGCTTTTGCTTACCTATTAAGCTGTATTTGTCTCAACTCATGAGGTTTCTCACTTTTACCCTTCAGGTTCTCTCCCCCTTTCCACAATGAGGGGTGTGAGCAAGTGGCTGTGTGGTGTTTAGATGCATTCTGGGGTTAACCCACAACACACACTTTAATCAAATAATAGGATCAATTCATAGAATCCCAGAACTGATGAAATTGGAAGAGACCTTTCAAGATCTCATGGTCCAATGCCCCTGGTCAAGCACAATCAGCTAGAGTATGTTGCCAGGATGGTGTCTGATTGGGCTTTGAATATCTGCAAGAATGGAGAATCCACAGCCTCTCTGGACAATCTGTTCCAGTGCTTGACCACCAGCACAGTAAAGTGTTTTCTTGTGTTCAGATGGAATTTCATGACTTCTAATTCATGTCCATTGCCTCTTTTCCTGTCAGTGGGCACTACTGGGGCCTCTTCTTCGTTCCCTCCCTTGACAAGATCCTCCTTAGCCTTCTCTTCTCCAGGCAAAACAGTCCCAGCTCTCTCCGCCTCTCCTCGTATGAAATATGCTTCAGTCCCTTAATCATCTTTGTGGCCCTGCACTGGACTTGCTCCAGTAAGACCATATCTTTCCTGTACTGGACACAGTACTCCAGATGCGGCCTCCCCTGTGCTGAAGAGAAGAAGAATCACCTCCCTTGACCTGCTGGCAATGTTCTTACTCATATAGTCAAGGAGGCTGCTGGCCTGTTTTGCCATGAGGGTGCATTTCTGGCTCATCTTGTTTCCCACTTCCTGGATAACTTCCACTCCAATGACCTCCTCAGCAAAGGCACTTTCCAGCCAGTGGACCCCGAGCATACACTGGTGCCTGGGGTTATTGCTCCCCAGATGTAAGACTTTGCCTTTATCCGTGCTGAAGTTGATGAGATTCCTCTCTGCCTTGTTCTCCAGCTTGTCAAGGTCCCTCTGAATGGTGGCACAACCATCTAGCACATCAACCAGTCCACCCAGTTTTGTATCATCTGTGAACCTGCTGAAAGTGCACTCTGCTCCTTCGTCCAGGTCATTAATGAAGATGGTGAACACTGCTGGCCCTAGTATTAAGCCTTAAGATACATCACTGTTGACTTAACCATCTAAAGCATAGACCTTCCTTCTTCTTAGGACAAGTGACAATTTCTCTCCTCCCTAAGCTGTACGTACACTATATAAATTGCTACTTCCCCACAGGGAAGACCAAGCCAGAGTTAATAACTTTGAAAAGGAGTCCTCACTCACTCTGTAATTATGTGCATCTTCTCTTCACGGGACAGTGCTAACCTGTTTCCTTCCTCTTTTTCCCCCATCCTTGCCACATCCCCTCCCTGACAACCATGGTAGGTAGAAAAGATTAAGGGCTTCCTTGAACTCTTCATTTAATAATGAACAAGAAGGAAGAAGATAATCACCCATACATTGCCAACTCTATAATTTTAAAGTCAATGAAATGTAAACTATCTCCACTTCTGCCTTCTAATTAATTTATTGTAATTACTAAAATGTACTGATTTATTTTCATTATTCTGTTGCAACAGGGATGTCTATTAAAAAGTTTCCAAAAAAAAAAAAAGAATAGTACAAGCCCAAAAACTGAAATTCATATACAGCAGGCTGTTTAAATGTAAATAAAAATTTGTTTTAGAAGCCAAGGAGGTGAATGTAATAAATAAGCATATTACATTGCAATGCTCCCACTGAGTCAAATAGTATTTAATCACAGTTTTGTGTGAGTAAGTACTAAAGGTGTTGCTCTGTGATGAACACCCAAGCTAATCTAAATACACAGACACAGTATCTCATAAGCCATAGTACTATGAAAGGTAAAATACATAACAGCTTTGATTTATTCCAAAAGGTACAGAATATGTATTCAGGTAAATATATAACCACACCATAGAAGCAGACATCATAGATAGTGTACAGCTGAGGGAAACTTTAACCACTACTTTATATATTTTAATTCCACAGTAAATTTCATGTTTGTGAAACATAAATATTACTTTACTGAGCTTAAATATGGTCATGTACAAAGTTAATGTTCCAGATGACAAGCTTTCTCTATAGTTGTCATGAGCAGTGTGACAGCAAAACAGGAGGAGTCCCAACCCTGGCCCTGCGCTGCTCATGCAGAGTTTACGAACACAAGGTGGCCACGTGTTCCTTGTATTACTTTCTCCTCAATTTGTGTTTAATGGAGAAGTCCTTAGTCAGTACTTTGAAGTAAGGATGGTGGACACCCATCTGTTTCTGGTTCCAGATGGATAGATCTCAGAACAAGATGCCTGCAAGCCAGATGTAAGACATCCCCTGCCCTCAATGTTTTTGTATTGACACTCCTAGGTGACTGCACAAAGGGAAAGGGAATTTCAGGTGTCTCTATGTTCAGGGGTTTCTGACTTCATGCATCATTTAAGGCAGGCAGAGATGGCCTGACTCAGAGATCTGCATTCCAGTCTAAGTGACAGACACCTCACTCCACCCTCTGGCTATGTCTGACTTTCCCTGAACTGCTCTAATGCTCTTGTTAAGTCCTCCATAAATTCTCCCCATAAATCCAGGGAGAAACTTGGAACCAAGAATAAGGACAGATGCAAGTTCAGAAATCCTCACAAAACCAGCACAAAACACAAGGGCTTAGATTACTCCCCTGTAACAAATACAAGGAAGGGATATCCTGAGGGTTATGGGTCAGGGGAAGAGTAAAGTCAGGACCCTGAATTTTAGGAAAGCAAACTTGCAGCTCTTCAAGGAGTTAGTCAATGGGACCCCCTGGGAAACTGCCCTCGGGGAGAAGGGAGCAGATTAGAGCTGGCAGACCTTTAAGCACACTTTCCATAGAGCGCAAGAGCTCTCCATCCCCAGGTGTAAGAAATCAGGAAAGGAGGGCAAGAGACTGGCGTGGCTGAGTGAAGACCTGCTGGTCAAACCAAAGGGCAACAAAGAGATGCACAGGCAGTGGAAGCAGGGATGGAATGGTTGTGTAGAAAAAAGAAGGTCAAAGAAAGCATACCCCACCCTGATGAGCAAGACTGGTTAATTTCTAACAACTGACAAGGAGAAGGCCGAGATACTTAACAACTTTTTGGCCCCAGTCTCCACTGACAATCTCTGTCCCCACACCTCTCGAGTGGATGGACCACAAGGCAGGAATTGGGGCAAAAAAATCCCTCCCACTATAAGAGATCAGGTTTGTGACCCCCTGTGGAACTGGAACATATAGAAACCTAGGGGACCTGATGAGATGCATCCCAGAGTCCAAGAGAATTGGCTGATGTAGTTGCCAAGCCACTGTTCATGGTATTTTAAAAGTCATGGCAGTCAGGTGAAGTCCCTGCTGACTGGAAAAAAAGAAAGGAGGTAGAAAGGAGGACCCTCGGAATTGAAATGGTTTTAAACCAGAAGAGAAAGGATTTAAACTATATATAAGGAAGAAATTTTTTACATTAAGGGTTGTGAAACAGTGGCATAGGTTGCCCAGAGAGCTGGTAGATGCTCCATCCCTGGAAACATTCAAGGTGAGGCTGGATGGGGCTCTGAGCAGGCTGATCTTAGTTGAAGATGTCCCTGCCCATTGCAGGGAGGTTGGACTAGATGACCTTTAAAGGTCTCTTCCAACCCAAACTATTCTATGATTTATTATCGTCATGCTAGAGGGCAAGCACTGCCCTTACTTCTGACTGCAGGTCCTTGTACCTTCCTCTGAAGCACCTGGCTGTGGGCTCTGTCAGAAACAAATTACTGGCCTGGATGATGTGTAGGTCTAATCTAGTACGTCCATACCTCTATAATGGAAAACACTAAAAGCAGAAGACCCCTTCTTGCTACTAGCCTTCACAATAGAAAAGAGTAATTCAAAATATGATATTGGCATTACCAAGTTACAAAAATCCAAGTCAGGTTCCCCCTCACTTTTAACTGTAATAATTGATTTAATTTTCCACACAATCTCTCAAAAAACTTAAATACTTTCATCCAGATATACTCATTAGTCCAAAGATCCTAGGACAGGGCAATATACACAAGACTGAAGGGGATACATAATGCTAATTTCATTTAATCACAATCTATTAAGTATTTACCTAAATACAATCCTCCAAGGAAATCTGGTTATATTTTCCCAAAAGCAGTTCCTTCAAGGATGATAGGGTAAGAAATACTGCACATATTATTACAAATAATTACTTAGAGGTGAATGTAACAATTTTAATTATGTCAGGTAACCTTGAGGCGTTCTATACTTTCAAAAAATCATTTATTCTGCTTGCACTAGTTTATAGTTTTAGATACTGGCTGTACTTTTTTTTCTCCTGTAACCAAGCCCTGTCTTCTACCCCCTTGGAGGACACTGTCTCAGTCCCGTTCTACCTGAAGTAATATAAAGAGTCAGGTAGTCTTCATCTGACAGGGAAACTGCAGAGAATAAAACAGCCCCTCACCTTACCATGATCCAAGACAAGAGCAGCTCTTCCAAGATGGGTGGGACTTTCCCATAGACGTCACGTATAGACCCTAAGAAGCTCCTCTCTGTAGTGCAGAGCTGCATCCACAACAATCCCTTCCCCAGTTTACATCTCCTGTCCGATGATTTTAGGACTCATACCAAAGCAAATCTATTCTTCAATGCAAGAAGCTCTCTTTCAGGGACACAGCTCTCAGGCAACAACAGGTGATATAATAAAATAATGCTGTTCACTTCTGCCCCTCCATGTACGCTCCATTAAAAGCACTATTCAGTTAAGATTATTTCACAAATAAGGAGAATTTGACTGTAAATAAAATTCAATTTTGCTATTCAAGCAAGAAGGTTGGATAATAGAAACTGGTGTAGACTTGAGTCATTCTGTAGCTCAGAGTTCACAGTAATGTTCACAGTGATAAATAATCCAGTATTTTAACAAGGCAGTTCTGCTAGAAAACTGCTGACATATAGTGCTGACCTATGCACTTAGTCTTTTGAAAGGTTAAACAAATTGTTCTGTAAAATGAAATTTAAATCCAAAGCTGTAACTCTAAAAAACCCCAGCCCATCTCTTGCCTCTCTCTAGAAACACATAAGCTCCACAGGCAGGCCATTGTGTTCGGAGTTCTCTAGCCGCATACATGTGTGCCTCTGTGTAGGCATCTGCCTGGTTTGGAGCAAGCAATTTGGTGTCCAGCTCACATCTAAACTGAGTGAGGAGTCCCCAGAGGTGATACTGCCCTGACAAAGACCTGGAAAGAGTTTGGTTCAAGATATATTTTCAGAGGTTGCCTAGCCCAACAGTCAATGCTGGGCACTTTAAAAAACAAGAGCTGCTGCACATGCTTTTTTACAAAATAAATGTGACCACAGCTGGTGTAGTAGCGAGGGACCTCTCTGTTTCATTCATAGTTCATGACATGCTCTTTCATTTGTGATTGGTGCCCTGCTTGTATCCAGGATAAGAAAGTGGGCACAGCTGTGCTGCCTCCTATCTGATAAACCAGCAGTGAGTACATTGTCCTGAGGGAAGGACACTGCAGTTTCTTAGTCTGGGCATTAACTCATTTATATTTTGCATGTGCTCAAAGAGAGGGCACAAGAGAAAAGGAGGAGCTGAAGCCTTTTTCCTAAAGAAAATGTCCAAACTATGAATTCTGAAGACAGGAGGTTCCATCTCCTTACACATCAGATGCTCAGAGAAATAACCTTCCTGTGTTTTTCAGATGGTGCCTGTGGTGTAACTAAGAGTCATTTAGCTATTTTGCACTATTTATAAGAACAGGTAAATAAAGAGAATTGCTGCATCTAGATTTTGCTACAAAAATGCATGAATAAAAACCATCTTTCGCTATCAAAATTATTACCATACTTGTGTTGTACGAAGTGGTGGATGAGATTAGCCATACCAGTATCCTTTCGCTTTTGGTAAGCATATATAACACAAAGTATAAAAGCAATTTATGTTGTGTTAGAACATGAAATAAATTTAAAACATCACTTGCACTGTCTATATACACTTGTGTATATCCATAAACCTCCTGCTACGTTTCACAAGGTAGATCCATAAATTGTGTCTTCTAGCTATGCACTACTCAGTCTCCTGAAAAAAAAATAAATAAATTCATA
>KZ508825.1:10201-23238 GCA_002844005.1 Limosa lapponica baueri | reverse complement strand
GAATATTGGTTCTGGAAATTTAGAATTTATAATATTTTATGAAAAAGTTAGTAGGTATTTTTCTTTGACTATTGAACATAAGACTTATGAAAAGCTGTGTATGTTTACGACTGATAATATCTGCAGTGATGCAAGCTAAAATAAGAGTTCTTTCTCAGGAGTAAAGGCTGAGTTTAATGAAAGGACATAATGTTACGTGTGTACAACCTCTGGGAAACACCAACTGGCATTTTGTCTTTTGACCTGACACAACAGTGTCACATTCCAATGGAAAACACTGCCAAGTCTCAGTTCAGCATAAAAACAACACTGAGGAAAATATTCTGTAGCAAACAAACAGAACTAAAAATTGTTTCAATAAAAATAGATCCAGTCTTGGAGCCAACAACATCTCTGAAAGTCTGTTTATTCTGCTGCCTCAAATCTGACAGGCTCATGATGAATTAAATGAACTACAATTCAAAGAAGTGTTTGGGGTGAACTAGAAACGCTTTGTTTTCTTTTTTCACACTAGGACTCAGCTGACTTACATACCTCATCACAAGATGCAAGGATGTGACTCTGCTCTTCTAACTGTGTGACAAAAACTTAAAAATAAAGGCCATGATAAAATTAGAAATAGAAATCTCAGAAGCTTGATATTATGCAAGCTACTCCTTAATACAATAAAAAGATTTTTTTTACACTTCAGCTTCATGATTTGGAGCTTGTGGCTGTCAGATTACGGGAATAAATTGCAAAGGAGAGTCAGGCCTGCATAGGGCTGAGATAAATTGCTGCCTCAGCTCTCTTAAGCTCTAGTAAGCATTGGATTGGGAAGATCAGTCTGTTAACCTGCGCTTTCTGAAATAGAGGAAATAATATCTCCTACTTGCAAACATGTAAGATTTTACCAGATTTTAAAAGGTGTTAGTTGAAATTAATCTTCTGAAAACAAACCTCTCTGCAGTATTGTTTTCCCTGCTGAGTAAAAATTTTCAGGCTCTCCTACTGCTCCTCCATAAAACTCTGACCCCTGAGAAATTCTTGTTTTTCCAGAAAGGACAGACAATAAACCACCGTTTGTAAAAAATTACTACAACCCCTATACTGCAAAAACCAGACTTATCTCCCTCTTCCATGGACAGGACAAGGATATTGAGAAGTGTTTTCTGAGGGGTTTCTTCCTCACTTGTACTGCCCCTGCCTAGGCTGGGAGGGGAGAGATGAAGATTCCCCACTTGGAGGAGCCCCACCAACTTCAGAGGAGACTGTGGATCCACAAGGAGATCCAGGAAAATCCTTAAAAAGAAATCCACCCGGTTATGTCTATTTTGGCAAACTGACAAACAGACCCTGACACTCTTATATTTTGCCATCTCTACTTGTTAAACAGCTAGAAAAGGCCCTGGTATGGTTCTGGCCCTGACCAGCCAGCAAGTTTCCAAACAAACCCTCAGCACAGACCCAGAGTTAGGAAAGACGGGAGACCATTTCCCAATAGGTAGCTTGAGTGCAGCAGGCTTGTTTATGAGACTTCAGTAGTATGAGCAAGAGTAGCCCGTGCCAGCTGGCCGGACGATCAGCATATGGATCCTGGCACTGCTGAATCTACGAGTAGAGGGGTAGCCCTTGTGTCTCCTGTTGATGAGATAAAAGCTGTTACATTTACTGCTAGGAATGGGATTAAATCAGTGTAAGTCCTAAAATTAATAACACTTGTGGAAGGGCCAGGAGACTTAGAGAGGTGAAAACCCAGCTTATATCTTTTAGTTCGGTAAGGGTTGATGTTGATTTGAGAAGGGATGAATGCAGGTAGAGTGAACGGAGTGGTTTTCTGAGGAGACTGGGCAAACATGGGCCCCCAGCACATTTTTGATATTTAAAGGCCCAGGGATTTATTTTTTTTTTTATCCCACAGTGTTTGCAGTTGTGTTCATGATTTTCAAGGTTCAAGATTTTTTTGGTGTTACTTTCTGTTTTGGCCAACTATTTTCCATGGCTTTGGGAGATGTTTGCATTATAACAAGACAAGGTGGGCTTGCCAAGTCATAGGCTTTTGTTATGCATTCAAAACACCGAGTAAACTCCCACAAATTTGCCGTTATTTTAGACAAATGATTGTGATGTATCAAGGGCTAATCAAGCAGAATGGAAAGGAACAAATGCACATCCACTATATCACTTAAATGAAAACAAGGTAAACTGATGTAATTTTAAAAAAGGTGCAGGGTAGTCCTAGCAAAATATATATATATATGAAAAAAATATTAATAATAATTCATCATTGCTACATATTTTCTTTACTTAGAAGATAAAGTAGAGACCAGTTTTTATAAAACTATCACTCTTTAAAATCCTTTAAAATGGACTTACAGTATATAGTCAAAATTGACCGTCAAGTTCAGTGGCAAAAACAAACCCTCTTTAATAATTTGAATTTGCTGGAGAAGGTCCCCTCCTATGAAGCTGGAGTAAGAAGTCAAATGAAATCCCAAGCAGTTAGGCTGGCAAATTTTAATAATTGCTTTTTCTCTGAGGAGGGAGTGGTAATTTTATATCATTACACCTTTTTTTGAGGTTATCCAATTGGCCAGGTTAAAACCCTGTTTCCATTCCATTCAAAAATACTTTGAAACAAATAAGGATTATTTCAATTGCACTTTTAAATTAAAAAAAAAAAAAACCCGAACATATTTAGACTCATTAGTTTTAAATTCCTTACTTCTATCATTTTTACCACAAGTAAGTCAAAAGAGGCAATTAGTCACTGGTCCTTCTTTAGGAATTCATTAAGATAGATGAAATGCTAGGTTTTGACTTTTTCTTTCATTTAATTAGAAGGTAAATTTAGTTTTGGTACACACTGAATTACTAAAGCATATTAACAGCTATTTCAGCTAGGTGTTAATTTAAGCCCTAAAACAGAAAACATTTTGCATGTCCCTGAGCCAAAACTGATGTGGATATTTTCCTTCTAAATAGAGTGAGCTAAGCTGAATGTTGTTTTTATCCTACATCTACTTTCACTGAAGTTTCTTCATTTCCTGTATGAACCTGTTCTGCAATGGCATTTGCACTAATAAATAACACACTGGATTCTAATGAAAGATAACAGATCTTAAAGCATTTCTTACTGCCGCATGAAATAATTGCTTCACCCATAACCTCCTCACAGCATCTTGATTAAAATGCCACACCCATATAACAACTCATAACGACATTTTAGAGCCCAAAGAATAGACATATTTAGGGAATGTAGGTGCCTCTAAGCAATCTTTGTTTCCAGCAGGAGTCACAAGAAATGGTCAATCTGATAGAGATACCTTGAATGTGGGTTTAAGGTGGTCAGAGGCGAGAAAAATCTCTGTCCTGATTTGCCAGTGCCACTTGACGTGGCACCTGCTGTCTTGGTGGCAGCACTGCTTTTGAACTCAGCTCTACAGGGACGCCTTCCCACTGCACTCTGGAGCAGACCAATCCTGACAAGTCTAAATCAACTAATGATTTCATACCACAGGAAGCCAAGGTGTGGAATGATGGCAGACTACAAGGTGCCACGTATCACAGATACGCCAGAGACATGTATGTGAAGCGAAAGATGAACAGAGAGCCATGCTTCAGAATTAATGAGTTTTCTTTCTACCTAAAAAGGGCTGGGGTGGTAGCAGTAATTTGACAGAGTGTGTGCCTCTGTATCCAAAACTGCAACACCAAATCTGTTGCTTGACTGTGGTGGGTTGCCCCTGGCTGATCACCACCTGCCATCAAGCCACTCTGTCACTCCCCTCCTCAGCTGAACAGGGAAGAGAAAATAGAACAAAAGACTTGTGGGTTGAGATAAGGACAGGGAGATCAAAGTCACGTAGACTTGCCAGTTGCCTTCTCATTTGGCTTTAATGTTCTTTATAAGGGTTGACCTTTCATACATATCCCAGGTGTCTATATCTATCCATCTATCTATGTATCTATCTATCTCTCTATATATCTATTTATATATACACTAACTATAACTTGATAACTTTTGGCTGCCTCACGTCCCCAAAGGTCCCAATACAGCACTTGATCTAAGAATAAGACCAACTGCAATAAAATGAGCAACAGAACCCTGCATTTTTTATTCATGTACCCTCCAAGGGCAAAGATGATGATGGAGTTACCCACTCTGTGTCAAATTATATGAAAATTAGGTAACTCACCAGGACTTGGGACATAGTTCTGCCTCCCTCCTGAATGCAGTGGAGGCTCAAATCCACATCTCACATCTCTGAGAAGGTTACTTAACCATTGGACTACGAGTCCTGCAGAGAAATGAACAACTGGCAGCACTGCACAGTAGCACAGCTCCAAAAACAGCAGGAAGGATTTATGTAGGAGATGGAGAAGGTGGATTTGACCTCTGACTCCCTCAGACCTAAAGCAGAGGAGGGACCCGGATCTCTCTTTCCAAGTGCTTGGGCCTGGGCTGAGATGATAAAACAGCAAGAGACGCAACTCCATGTTATGAGTTCAACCTTTAAAATGAAAAAGCGTGTCCAGTCTGAAGGAAAAAACTTGTTTACAGGAGGTGAATCTTAGTGGTGGATCACAAGTAGGTAGAAGTACTTATTCCTGAGAGACCATACACCCCACATGGGAGGACTTTGGGCATACTTCTCTGCCTCTGCTATATGCTCCCTGCTCACATCACTGGCTACTCTGGATCCTATAGTGAGACATTTCACTGTTTAGATAGACTATGCACATAAAATTAAATCCAGCAGTGTGTCTGAAATTCAGGTATTTTGCTGTCTTCATGTCTAAGTTCCTAGGACCTGGATTCACCCTACATCTCTAGGCATTTAACTGATGTGCCTACAGGTTTTTCATAATCTATTAAAAGACTCGGCTCTTTTGAGTGTCTCAAAGCTGAATTACTATCTGGAGATGCCCCTGGGAATCCATTAGAGTTCCCAGGCTTAGGTGGATGCCCAACCTCACACATCCCAGCTCCAAGACAAGCAAGACACCCAAGCGACTGTCTGCCTTGGTTTCCAGACGAATGAGATAACAAGTGCAGAAGCCAGAAGGGAACCACCATGTGCTCCAGCAGCTCTCCCCTATCTGGCCAATCAGGGATACAGGACTGCAGGGCACACTAACTCATCTCCCACTGCTGACTACGGAGGTTGCTGACAGCCCTTGATTCCTAATTTAGGCACTTGTAAGAGGCCAAAGGGAAACGGCATGAATAGGTGCCTTATCAGATCAGTTTTTATCAGATCTAGTCCTCCACTGGATTGTATCAGTCAATTCTGTATCGCTGCAGAATTTTCTGCATTTCCGTGCCTGGTACATGAGCAAACATTTCCCTGCCTGGTACATGACTGTGGTTTTGTTCTTTTGCTTATTTAAAATATAATAATTTACATATATACATAAACTTGAGACCCATTCTTTTGCTTACAAGCTACAATGTGACTTTTAAAAATGCATGAATTTCTTTTTCATTATTATAATCTTGAGCTGTATGAACAAATGAAAAAAATCACTGATTATGTGAAATTAAAACGTCAATGGTTGCAAACAAGGTTACAGAAATATGCTGCTAACACTTTATTTTTCATTGTTCTTTAAATTCTTATGGCTGGGAAGAGGACTTCCTTAAGAAATAGTTTTTCAACATTTTTTTTCCCACTGTTATATAAATTATTATGATGTTATTGATGTATTACCAGTTTTGAACTGAAGATTCCAAAAGTTATTGTCTTACTAACAGAGAGCTACACTTTGGTCAGAGTTTTGGAAAAATTAGAGGTGATCAGCAAGGCTTCATCTTATAAAAATTAATTGTAAGGACATGTTCAAAGATGTGAACTTCGACCACTCAGATGACCTAAACCCACAATTTAAATGACATTCCTGAAGAACAATTCACTTTTAAAGTTCAAAATTACAAGGAACGCTAAATAAGTCCTCAGACATCCCACAATGGAGCTAGTGAGAATTTCAGAGTTGTAATCAGGTGAATTAATGAGGTTGCTGAAATATATGGTAGTATGAATAAGACCACAGCCTTGCACTGACTTTTATTTATTTCATGGCAGTACTGTTTAGACTTGGGATACCGGCATCTACACTACGTATTAGTTAGTCTTGTCAGTCTTGCTTTAAATGCTTGCTCAATGCAGAACCACTATTACTCTTAGGAAAGTCATGTAAAACCTACAGCACCTCAGTTGTCTAGGTAGAGACCTTTGCACAGCTGCCAAGGCACCAAGAAACTCTCAAACCACAGTGCACAGAGGGATGTTTTTAGTCCGTTCTCTGTTCTCTGGTCCCTCCTAGATTTCCTCCAGCAGAGGCACAAAGAAGGTGCACAGTCTTGTTCTGTAGCTCACCTCCACCTTGATGAACCTTCTGGTGAGCACCTGGGGAACTTGTCCTAGACGCAATGCATGTGTTGCTAGGATCATTTTTCCCTTATCTAATTTAATCCTAGAAATTCTGCCCTTTAAAGCACAGGTATAATGTCACTGAATAATAAGATAAGGAATATTGTCAACTACTTAATTTTATACTCATATGAATAGGCCTGTTCTGTGTCTGAATTTTATTAAAAGACTTCTCTACAAGTTTGGTGTATACATATTTACATTCCATAGACACATGGGAAAACATTGTAAATATTTATGATCCTTTGGATGAGGAGACCTGAAAATTAGCAGAAAGAGGGTTTCCAGTATTGCAAGGAAGACTGTGAACACTTGCTTTCCTTGATGAAATGTGCCTATTTTCGTTTTGAAGGCTTGCCAGGTGGTAAAAGTGAGTTAAAGCACCTGGCAAACACAAGTTCTGGGTACATCTGAGCTGCCAGTTGGGCTTGCTCCTATTGCCCGTGTGCACATGCTGAATCCTTCACGGGGTGGAACAACTTGGTATCCGCCCAGCTAAAACCTGGAACTGACTCAATGATAAAACCATCTCAGGACCTGCTTCAGTAAGCGTGGTGGGTGGAAGCAAGCCAGCTCTCACCACCTCCACCTGGCCTTGCCTTCAAACACCGTCCTCACACAGGCGGTGAGCTGTCATAATACATAACTCCTTATGCAAACACACCCTTGGCATCACGCACAAACACACTACTGTTAGAGACGCCTGTAAGTGCCTGCAAGGGATAGCTGCTGCCCCCGGGATATCCGAGTGCTACGGATAGGGCCAGGCTGAGGAAGGGGGAGTGCAGCACGTCGTAGGACCCAATTCACTGGCTGAAGAATTGGGAATCCATCCCTGGAGCAGGTGGTGATACCAGCACAGACATAGCCATCCTTTCCCGGCTGGATCCTTACCGACAGAGGTTGCGCACAAGCCAACCCTAGAGAACCTGCAACTGAGAAAAGTCTGGCGATGCCAACTACTGAAGCTCATGTGAAGCTCATTTCCTCCTAAGTCTTAGCCTGCGAACTAGTATCAGCTGGTCATGCACTGAATGCCCTGCTTACCTGCTTACCTTTTTTCTTTTTTTTGGTTTTGTTTTTGTTTTAATCACAGAGGTGGCCTGTGCTGAATGCTGCAGATCAGGTTTGGTTAACCAGCTTTGCTCCAGGGCTTCATGCTGTGTACAAATTCCCACAGTGCATAGCCTTCTTCTTGTCTGGTGACTCCTCCCTAATTAATTGTCCACTTTCACCCCAATGCCTGTTTCTATTTTCTGTGCTTTTTGTGGTTTTGTCCAAATGCCTTATTACTTGGTTTTTTCTATGAACTGAAAACAATTTTGTTATTTTTACCTACTCTTATCACTAACTGTATTTTGTTCTTCTTTATGTCAACTCTGTGATTATCTACAACACCTTAATTCATAAGAATACAAACATATTGTTCAAAGGTGGGTTTTTTTAGATCATTAACCACTGTATTTAGAGGATAACACTGAACTCTACAGAAGTCTAGTAGACATCTAAATTCAATACATTGCCCCAAACTGGGACTCTTCGTAGTTTTATGAGATATTTTTCAACCTCTGTGACAGAATTTATAGCAAATTGCATTTAGAATAAATATTTAAAATAATAATAGATAATTGTTCAAATAGTTTATTAAAATCCACATAAGAACTATGCCACTTTTTTTCCTTTCACCCAGTAATTTGTTCCAGCAAACTTTTTCTTGAATCATTAGTGTAATATAAACTCACTGTGTGCAATACTTTTCTTTCACTTTCTTTTATCTATATATTTTTTTTCTATGTACTAGTTTCATTAGTACTGGAAGTTAAAACAGAATTAATTGAAATTATTTTCAAAATGTCTTACATCTTTACTTTTTACTGAAAATAAATATTTTCTGATTTTTTTAATGAAATATCTTACCCTTTTGGCCTTTTAATTTAACCCAAATTTATAAGTCCTTCCTGCTTTTACAATATTTGTAAATTTGGGGGGTTTATTGGGAAGCTTTGGGGCAGCCCTTGCCTCTGCCTCAAAACTCTGAGCAGCTCCCTCTAAACTTTTTTGATTGTCCTTGTCATTTACAGTGTAGTCCCAGATCTTGGATTTAATAAAGAACTCTTCCAATCACATGCCTTGTGTTGTCTTCCAGAGGAATTATTTGTGGGTTTTTTATTTTAATTGGCAATATTTCTCTTCACTCATAGAAAAAATTAAGTCCCTGAAGTACATATTGTTCACCATATTTCTTTGCTCTGTACACATATCTTAGAATAATAGAATTAAAGAACTGTTAGAGTTGGAAGGGACCTTAAAGATCATCGAGTTCCAACGCCCCTGCCATGGGCAGGGACACCTCCCACTAGACCAGGTTGCTCAAAGCCCCATCCAGCCTGGCCTTGAACACTTCCAGGGATGGGGCATCCACAACTTCTCTGGGCAACCTGTTCCAGTATCTCACCACCCTCACAGTAAAGAATTTCTTTCTGGTATCCAATCTAAATCTCCCCTCTTCCAATTATCTGAGATTTTCCCACAAGAAAATAATTTTGTTATTAAATCTTTCTTACTCCTAGTGTGCTATAGTCAAAGTCTACTGAAACTTGTCTCATTTCTCATTCATTTTATCTTTCCCTAAACAACTTCTCAGTCAGGCTTTACTTTCACTTCACATTTCATCGGTACCGCACATGACCCTACCATTCTTTCCACCTTGCGCCATCTCCTTTCTCTTACATCATTTAGCCAACTGTTATAAAATGTGAAAGCCCTGGAGTAACAACAAGGTATTGATGACCTTCTGTACCGGTGGGTTCAAAACCAGGCACTAGTGTTATGGCTGTGAGTTACACAAGCCAGCAGTGCACCTTGGCAAAAGATGCTAAAGATGGCTGGAGCTGGACCTGTATTAGCAGGAGTGCAGGCAGCATTTGTTAGATCACATGAATAATACTGCATCTATTTTTGGGCCCTCGGTACAGGACGTACCAATGAACTTGGATAAATTCAGTAAGGGCCACCAGGATGGTTGGGGCTGGACCACTTGCCCTATGAAGAGAGGCTGAGGGACGGGGGCTTGTTTAGCCAGGAGAAGAGATGGCTCTGGGGGGACCTGACAGCAATCCCCGGTACCTACAGGGCAGGTAAGGAGCAAGGAGATCATAGAATCATGGAATCACAGAATCATTCAGGTTGGAAAGGACCTTTAAGACCATCAAGTCAATTGTAAACACTGCCAAGTCCACCATTAAACCATGCCCCTAAGCAACACATCTACCCATCTTTCAAATACCTCCAGGCATGGTGACTCAACCACTTCCCTGGTCAGCCTGTTCCAATGCTTGATAATCCGTTCAGTGAAGAAATTTTTCCTAATATCCAATCTAAACCTCCCCTGGCACAACTTGAGGCCATTTCCTCTTGTCCTATCACTTGTAACTTGGGAAAAGAGACCAACACCCACTTCTCTACAACCCTCTTCCGGGTAGATGTAGAGGGCGGTAAGATCTCCCCTGGGCCCCTTTTTCTCCAGGCTAAACAACCCCTTCAGCCAATCCTCTAAGACTTGTGCTTGGGAACTTTCACCAGCTTCATTGTCGGACATGCTCCAGAAGCTCAATGTCTTTCTTGTAGTGAGGGGCCCAAAACTGGACACAGTACTCGAGGTGGGGCCTCACCAGAGCCAAGGACAGGTGGATGATCACTCCCCTGCTCGCCACACTATTCCTGACACAGGCCAGGATGCTGTTGGCTACGTTGGCCGCCTGGGCACACTGCTGGCTCATATTCAGCCGGCTGTCAACCAATACCCCCAGGTCCTTTTCTACCAGGCAATTCTCCAGCCACTCTTCCCCAAGCCTGTAGCACTGCATGGGGTTGTTGTGACCCAAGCGCAGGACTCGGTTCTTGGCTTTGTTGAATCTCATCCCATTGGCCTCAGCCCATCCATCCAGCCTGTCCAGATCCCTCTGTAGAGACATCCTACTCTCAAGCAGGTCAACACTCCTGCCGCCTAACTTGGTGTCATCTGCAAACTTACTGAGGGTGCACTCAATCCCCTCATCCAGGTCATTGATAAAGATGTTAAAGAGAACTGGCCTCAATACTGAGCCCTGGGGAACACCACTCATGACCAACTGGATTTAGCTCCACCTAACCCCACCACTCTTTGGGCCCAACCATCCAGCCAGTTTTTTACCCAGCAAAGCGTACACCCATCCAAGCCATGGGCAGCCAGTTTCTCCAGGAGAATGCTGTGGGACACGGTGTTGAAGGCTTTAGTAAAGTCCAGGTAAACAACATCCACAGCCTTTCCCTATCCAAGAAGTGGGTTGCCTTGTCATAGAAAGAGATCAGGTTTGTCAAGCAAGACTGGCCTTTCATGGACCCATGCTGACTGGGCCTGATCACCTGGTTGTCCTGTACATGCCATATGATGGCACTCAGGATGATCTGCTCCATAACCTTCCCCGGCACCAAGGTCAGGCTGACAGGCCTGTAGTTCCTCGGATCCTCCTTCCAGCCCTTCTTGTGGATTGGAGTCACATTTACTAAGGTCCAGCCATCTGGGACCTGCCCGATTAGCCAGGACTGCTGATAAACAATCGAAAGTGGCTTGGTGAGCACTTCCGCCAGCTTCCTCAGTATCCTCAGGTGGACCCCATTTGGCCCCGTAGACTCGTGTGTGTCTATGTGCTGTAGCAGGTCCCTCACCATTTCCTCTTGGATTATGGGGGTTTTATTCTGCTCCCCATCCCTGTCTTCCAGCTCAGGGGGCTTGGGTACCTGGAGAACAACTGGTCTTACTATTAAAGCCTGAGGCAAAGAAGGCATTAAGTACCTCAGTTTTTTCCTCATCCTTTGTCACTGTTTCCTCGTGCATCCATTAAAGGATGGAGATTCTCCTTAGCCCTCCTTTTGTTCTTAATGTATTTACAGAAACATTTTTTATTGTCTTTTACAGTAGTAGACAGATGGAGCTAAGTGTTTCACAGTGATGCGTGGTGGGAGGATGAGAGGCATCAGACATAAATTGAAATAAGATTGGTTTAGACAGGATATGAGGAAAACCGTTCCCGTCTATGGGGTCAATCAGGCAGTGGAGCCAAGTTATCCAGAGAAGTCCCACCTCCATTCATGAAGGAGGTGACTGGATAAAGCCCTGAGTATCATGATCTGACCTCAGAGCTGGCCATGCTTTGAGCAGGAGGTTGACCTAGAGACCTCTGAGGTCCTTCTCACCTGAATTATACTGTAATTCTATGGTTACAAAGATCATCCACAGAGTAGCATTAAATATCACATAGTATTAGTCTCATAGATCCTCTTATCAAAATTGTTCAGATTTACCGTTAACCTGGTTAGCACAAAGACTAAACTTCATCACTTGTAATAGTAATAGCTGATGGTGAGATCTGTAGCTTGGGCTCATTTCATATACTCTTTGCTATTGTGTAGAGACACTAGAGCACATTCATGCGCTTGTTCTTTGCCTTCTGTCTCCTAGCAACTCCATCTGCTGCCTTATTTTGTATGTTGGAAGTACAAGTCAGATATACTTTTTTTTTATTTTGGGGAAAAGCTGCTCCTTCCCTGCTTCCAACGTAGCTGAACACACAGTTTTATATTTAAGATGCTGGAATCCCTTTTGCACAAGTGAAGTTCATTTCATCCTGCACTTTGTCATGACCAGACCCTCTTTTCCACAGATCTAGGCCAGTCCTTTACCCATGGGTTCTTGGCCACATGGGAATTTCAGTGACTATTGTCATTTCTCTCCAAGACTCATTAATCCACCTTTGTTTTGAGGGAATGTTTCTGTTGGTTTTTACCCCTATTGTTTGGTCTTTCATGAGCTATAATTAGACATTCTCTGGCATCCATAATTCTCACAAATCTCTATTACTCATTCCCCAGCACATGACATCTTTTCTTGCCAATATTTGTGGAGCACACTGTGAACTGAGCGGCACTGAGAAGTACGTAATAAAAAGTGCTTACCCTGTACGTGCCTGTCAGTTACACACCCGTTAAATTTAACTCGTCCAGCTCCACTGTGATATTTGTATCCTTGACTACAAGCGATTAACCATCACAGCAACAGAATCTCTTATCCATGCAGTGGACAGAACATCATAGTATTGGGTGATGGGTAAAAAAAAGGAGGGAAAAATCAGTCTGCACTTGGAGGATGTGAGAGTGCCTCAAGAGAGCACCAAAATATTATGAAACGTTTCACCTTTCTTGAAATATTTAATTATTTACACATGGAAGGGTGACATTTATCTACAAAGTAACACACTGAACCCTAAGCCTTCTTTGTAGTCTACAGAAAAATCATCATTAATTTCAAGTATTTTAAATAGAATTGCAGAGGAACCTTTTGTTTTAGAGGTCACTGGTTCCTTATTCTGAGTATTCCCTCCCTTCAATATCCTCAGTCCTTTCCATAGCGTGTAATTTTTCTGTAATTTAGTCGTCTCTCCAAAGCTCCCTCATTGATCTCTAACCGCTTCAGGCGTTGTCTTTGCTGATATCAGCAAAAAATATTGTTGGGCTGCTCATTTCTGGAGTGGAGTTTTGCCTAAAATCTGAAAAGATGGGTTGAGAAGGAAAAATAGTCTGTCTTTA
>KZ508821.1:24258-34572 GCA_002844005.1 Limosa lapponica baueri | reverse complement strand
CTGTTGTGTGAGTTATCAGCTGCAAACAGACATCAAGGCACGTGGCACTAGCATCGACTTGCCCTAGAAGAACCTGTGGTGGAGCTGCAGAATGTACGGTTTCTTCAGTGGGAATACATTCAAACCTTCAAGAATTTGCCGTCTGAGAAATCTCAAGCCACATGTGAAAAAGACTGAAAGAGGTGCATTCTGAAGCCGTGCACACCTTGGCACCACAGCTTAGCGTACTGGGGACAAACGTCCATTTCCGCCACCAAAATGTCCTCCTACGGCCAAAGCTCCACCAAGTCTGCTGCGACCTGGGTCAGACAATCAGCTCGTCCC
The DNA here is from genome assembly GCA_002844005.1 of Limosa lapponica baueri. Taxonomy (NCBI): domain Eukaryota; kingdom Metazoa; phylum Chordata; class Aves; order Charadriiformes; family Scolopacidae; genus Limosa; species Limosa lapponica. The sequence goes on along the minus strand of KZ508821.1, from coordinate 34,248 downwards.
CAGCAGGGACCAGACCCACCGAGCGAGGGGACTACGAGAAGCTCTTCAGCCACACGTTTCAAACCTGGAAGCTGGGCTCAGGCAGCACATTTATTGAGATCACAGCTTTACATACAGAATCCCTCAAAAGAGCCTCCAGCTCATGGCTGCTCTTCAGGCAGGAAAGCCACGATTCCAGGCAAACACTGCAGGAGCCGAACTGTGCTCACAGGAAAGATACAGTTCCCACCTTCCTCCTCGCTGCTACAAACAGCAGAGGCTGACGTGCCCTAAACAGAGACTGAATCTAGTAAAACGGTGACTAACCGTCTGTAATATTGCCATATAAAAGAGTGAATAAAGGTAATGGAACGGGAGTTTGCTTTGATTACAGTCTTTCCCTCCGGGTGGCTCGGGATGTAAAATGACCAGCTCTGTTCCCACGTCCTGGTCCAGTCTGCTCGGCTGGAGACAACAGGTAGCGCTGCAAACCACCCTCAAAGGTGGGACGGGGGGCAAGGGGGTCCGCTCTCCTGCTGGTACAACCCAGATCTGGAAGGGAGTCACACACAGTTGGCCGTTCTGGTATTTAGGGGGCCGACCTGCTTCTATCATGGCTGGTTTCCACCCTCAGACCTCCAAGGGTCCCTCGCAGCACCTCACACCCTCTCTCTCCGTACCACCCCTCTGAAGATCAAACAAAACCTCCAGGGAACGGCATGGCGCCGGTGGCACACCAGAAATAGAAATTCAATGTGATAGGAAAGGAGACTCTCACAAAAGTTCGAAATCCAAGATCCTCCAGGCTCCCACAGAGAACACGTATTTCCAATGTATTCTGCAGAGAAAAGTTTCAACACACTCACCTCAAGAACTGAAATGCTCATTTAAAAATAGACTCTGGCTATAAATAACAATACATGTAACAGTTTTTCATTGACCTTCTGTTTCTTTCTAAGTCATTTTGGCCTCCTCTGTCTCCAGTTTTGTCATCAGGTTTCAAAATCAACATCGCGTGTTGGTACTGCTGCTAACTGTAGAAATATTATTTTGTAAATCATCTCCTTTGTTCGGTTTTTCTTAGAATCAAACTCTTCTCAAAGTTAACTGAGAATTTCAGCTGAAAGGGAAAGCTAGGAGCCCTCCTACTCATAGAGGAAACCCCGAAATCCAGTCCCCACAGAGAAACTCCAGAGAACTTCCTTTTATCAAGATTTTTGAATTCCGACTTGTATTTTTTAAGTTATTAGGTTTGGCAGTATCGCATAGGGCCAGGAAATTTGCTTTAGAAGTATATACTACAAACATTTTGTAAAACTGAAGTAGTTACAAATCTGAAGACCTCTTCTTTCCAGCCAGTGGAGATTTTCTAGCCACAGTACACTTAAAGGTCAGTTACCTTAAATAAGAGGTTTAATAGTAATGAAAAGAACTAAATTCTATGAAAAGATTATTAAGGCAGTTCCCCAAAAAATCTTTGGCGTTTGGAAAACAACACAATTCTTATTCCAGAATTCTAAAGTTTGGTTTAAATTCCCAAGAAAAGCTATTGCTCCAGTCAAAGTCACACAGAACTTAGATGAGTAATGCTAACGCCATGAATTATTTCCACTTTCCAATCCTTACTCAGTTTGACTGGCTGGATGATGGATGATTGCTTCTTCATTGTTGCTGTGCCACTGCGAACTCAAGAAAGCAAACAAAACTGCTGATGGATCAGAGTTTTTGCCAGTTACCTCACAAGCTGCAGATTTGCTACTGCACAAAAGAAATCACTGAAATGTAAGGGTAATCAGAAAAGTTTATTTTGAGAGAGAAAATCAGTACAATGTAAAATATTTCTAAATAGCTCAGTAATCATAAAACACTGATGTCAGGGAAAATGGTTTCTCACTCCTCCTTTCACAAAAATCCACAGTAATTTGGACCTAAATATGGTGCAGGAACATGGCGTTTGCAGGAAGTTGGATGAAAATAAGTTATCTTCTTTTAGATCATCTCTTTCAACACACAGAAGCCATAGATTAGCTTTGCAAGAACAGAACAAACCCAGCCCTCTGCTAGCTAGGAAAAGCATTCAGTGCTTTTGAAGGTCAACCCTCCTTTTAGGTCTTCTCTCTGGCCTTCACTGGTCAGAAAGCTCACTGTAAGTCTTCCAAGGATCTGGAAAGGCCTCACATCAACATTACTTGTCACATCCGAGAGTTTCCTTTGATAACACACAGGGCCTTCACACTCCCTCTCACCACTCAACCTGGTCCAGGCTGGATCTCAAATAACATTATATTACTGAAAATAAAGCAGTTCTGCAAAGCTTCCTTAGCAAGACTGAAAGTCTCATCTCACCAAATTTGTAAAATGTGCAGAATATATCAAAAGGTAGCAGCTGCCACCTCCAGTTCCGATTGCTCACCAGAGTCATCGCCAACAATCTTTGGAGACGTTTACCCCGATAAATAGGGCAGGAGGGTGGGCTAGAGGGAGCTCCCCACCGGTCATCTGCCTCCAGTTCTGTTTTGGGCTGCTCTAAACAGTTCTTTCCAAGACTCAGCCCAGGCCCAGCACTGGGAATCATTTATTTCAGTTTATATAAAGGGTGAGTGGATGAGATGGCGCCAGGTTGTGTCTCTGTCACCCTCTGTCACCTCCGCTCATCCAGCTGAGCACACGTGCCCCCAAGCCCTCCCCGTGCCCCTTCCCCAGGGCACCCCACAGCTCCTTCAGGTCTGAAGAAAGTCCCTAGAGCGGCCTGCATAGAGACCTCAAAGGCTGTAGTGACCTTTTCCTCCCCCTGTTGTGCCAGAGATGGAGATTCCAGCTTGAACAGCGAGCAAATACAATGTTGGTTTGCCACTAACAGCTCAGTGCCAATAACACACAGTCTTTCCCCAACTCACTGATGACTGACTATTAATTTCTCTGAAGGATACCTGGGACAACAAATGCTATATAAAATACTTTCTTCAAATTTGAAGATGAGGAAACTGTCAAAGAGAATTTAAGTGAAGACCATAAAGCTGACAGCTCCAGTTCCATCAGTGCAAATTTCTAGTACACATGTATATAAAAACATGAAGGAAGCAAGAAGCAGCACATTTTACTGCGTTACTGCACTGAATTCCACTGAAGAAAGGCATCAGAGGTGCCACAGACAGCAAGAGGAAGGTTTTATGTTCTGGGTGCAACCCAGCAATTGCATAACCTGCATTCTAACCGCTCCACCATTGAGGAGAAGATGCCATTTTATTTAAAATTATAATCGCCAAATTCAGTGATGTCTGATGAGCTGTGGGAATGTGATTTGCAATATTGATTCCACCATATTCAAGTAAGAAAATAAATGGTGAAAGAAACAAGGCTTAAGATAAATACTTTATATTAGAAAGTATTTTTTGTGAGGAGTATTAGTAAGAGGGTTTTTTCCGCTTTTTAATGATTAACACATTTGATGTTTTACGTGCAAATGTTAACGACTGGAGACAAGCCAAGCAAAGGTAAAACACAAAGGAGCAGAATGCCCCTCACAAAAATGCTTACCAGTATCTTTATAGCCAATAGTTACTGCCAGGTTGATCTACAGCCTTACTAACCAGATATTTACTTACTAACTAAGCAGTATTTTCCATGGAAGTTGTTATCCACAGTTCAAAATAGCCATCATGAGAACTGGAAGTTTTTCGTGGCTACTGCGATTCAGACATCACAAGTTGTCTTTTCAGTCTCAGGCTTCATCCAGGCTCATCGGATATTCAACAGCAGCAGGACTCAGAATACATTAAAGGATCAAACATAAGACATACAGACATCACCGAATATTATGAAGGAAATAAAGATAATACTAAGCAACGAGTTTCATCTAAAGCTTATTGAAAATTTTGAACTAAAACCTTTAATTTGAATGAGTTCCGTAATACCACAAAGGTGATAAAATAAAGAATTAATGGCTATAAGGTGTAAAAAAAATGTTACATCTACCTGAATGTAAAGACGCTGAGGGGTTTTAGTATTTTTTGGAGGGGGTTCTCCTGATATCCTGAACAAAAGACAAGATTATAACTATCAAGAAACTGAGGGCAGAGACAATTTTAACAGATGTGTGGACATCTCCATGAGCAGATGTTTGTCCCTTTTATGACTATGCATGAGAGCTGGCAATTTCTGGTGTTAGAACATCCAGGAATCCATTGTTTGGAAGCACCCAACTTACTGTAGTTCCCTAAACCTTGTTTCCCCTCCCGATAGTCAGAGGCGGCACCAGGCGTGAGACCTGCGGTGGCTCGAGAGCGGATGGTCCTCAGGCAGCTCAGCGCTGAGGCGGGGAAAGCCAGTAATGTCTCTGCTGCCACTCTCCCAAGCCACAAGAATCCACCTTCTGTCCCCTCCTTTCCCGTCAGCGTTACAGCTCGTGAACACACGGAGCTGGCTGCAAGCTTCCCTCACGCTGAGCAGCAGCACAGCGTGGTTTCAGCTGCACAGGCCGGGGCCAGCCAGAGGCGGGTCAGGCCACAGGCCACAGGCCGCAGGCCCTCTCCTCGGTGTGCCTCCACAAACCTACTGCTTTCAAAAAGCAGACATTCTGAAACAGAAACGTCGTTCCCTGGTCATGCCCAATCTTAGCAAACGTACCTTAGAATTCTGCCCCCCGCCCCCCCGGCCCTCATTACTTAGCAGAAACATTTTTTCTAACGAGGATGTAGAGGGCCTTCCATGCCTGGGGGAGCTAATTTTAGTCACTTAATGCGATATCAAGAGGATCATTCCATGTTCAAGGATAAAAAAATAGCTAATAATAGAGCCAAATGGATTTTCAAAAAACTTTCATCCTGAAGTTAATGATAAATTTAAGAATAGCTAATGTTAAGAGCTCTTTATGAAGTGATTAATGAAGTCTGTCAAGTAGTAAATCCCGACTTCTCTGGAACTTTTTGCAGGTACATGCATCTGCAATTTTATATATACTGGGGAGAGAGAAAAAAACTAGGAAGAAGCTGTCTGCTGTAATTATAGATTCTACTCAATGACAAAAATCAGAATTTGAATTAATGTGGAAGCAAATGGATTGGTTAAAAACTAAACAACAACAACAAAAACCAAGAAAAAAAAGAGTGAAATGTGAACACTGTAAGAAAACTGCTAAAATTTAACACAGAAAAAAACCCCAAGACCTTTTTAAATGACATTCAAAGAAAGTGCTCCATTTCAATGTACCTGAGGGCTTTTGTTTAGCCCAAAGTGGATTTTCTTTTTCCATTTTTCCTTTTGGCCATGGGAAAGGCCACCTGCCTCCTTCTCCTGCCCGCCCGTGTTCCACACACACGTACTGGTCCTTCTGTCCTTCCCAGCTTTAAACGGCCTTGCATGGAGACCATTGGCGCATCAAGAACATAGATGTGTAATATTGGAGGTAATTACTCCAATACCTGTTCCTGACCTGAAGAGCATACAATAGGCATGTGAAAAACATGACATCACTTACCAGGATAAAGAGTCACTACAGTTTGAACGCCTCGGCAATAGGTAGGGATTTGGAAGTTTCTAATAAAACCTTCAAGCTCATGTTCTCAAGATATCACACCTGAGCTAAATGCCTTCCAGCCTTTGGGAAGCCACCAGAGCAGTTTGCATTAGTGGTATTAAGCCTATTTGATATGCTTCAAGCTTTTCAAGACCATTTGGCGCCTAAGGGTGAGACTGAAGAGAGTATCAGCCTCTATACACAGGAGTTGGTATCATGGCATCTCAGGCTCCTTCACAGTGAAACGCCTCTTTTCAGATGATGTTTACGTATAAGAACAAGTTAAATTGTCATTTCTTCTCTCTTTCAGGTCTCATCCCGTGGCATCCTGCGAGCAGAGAACTTCCTCACAGAAGATAGCGGTCCCCATCTGTCACTCACTCATCGTGTTTCTCGGCGGAGTTAAAAAGCCTGACAGTTTCCATGAATAACAATGACACATGATCTTATACCTTGTGAAGAGGCACAAATTTTATTGCTGAAAAAGTGGGGGAAAAAAGCCCCACAGTGTTTAAGGAGTTTTCCGAGCGCTGCTTATATCTGGATGTGAGTGCAGATGGAACTGCCATCGTGCCCAAGGCCACCACCCCTTGTTTCTGTGATCCTGCAATTGCTGACTGAGGTCACCGCAGCAAAGGACCTGCCTTCACCGGGATCACAAATCTGGTTTGCAACCAACACCCCTTGCCTGTACCAGAAAGGTTCTTCTGTATTTTGCAATAGCCCTTGCTCAGCTGGGGCTCCAACAGCTTTTAATGCACAGCTGCTGACCACGTTAATGCACCTGCATTTAAAAAGCTTAATAAGATTGAAAATGATCCTAAAATCATAGGAGGGAAGCGTGTTTTGGAGGAGATGCTCACAGGCAGCATGTAGAAAACGTGCTTTTATTGCTATGAGTGGTTTTCAATGTAGGTTTAGCAAATGAAATTGCATGAATATAGTTACAGAAGCACATCTATACTACTTAAGTTTCAGAAAGACTGCGCCTATCTATCTGGTAATGGGTTTATTTTGCCTATGCAGAAGAAAACGGGAACAAACTCTCAAGAAGGTTAAGGGCCTCAGCCAAGCTTACCTGGTTTTTGTGATTAATAACACAGCACTACCCCAGTCTTTGGTCAGCCTCCTGTCAGTCAAAACATTATTCCTACCACCAGCTCATTCACATTTCAGTCTGAAGAATTTCCTCTGGTCTCTCGAGGTTCTTCACAGGGAAAAAAAGTTAACCCATACCCCCTACTAAATGTTATTATGAAAGAACAGGGAAGCCATCTGCATACAGACCTGTATTTGGAAGCACTTTTCGTTATTGCGTGGGTTGTTTGGTGCTTTATTTTTCCTTCAGCTCCATTCTTGAACTTCTGACTGTACTCAATCAAGTTGACGGAGAAATACACCTATGTCTTTATGGGGTATGCACCACTTCAGATTATAATTTAGATATATGTTCCTTTTATTTTTTTAAATAAATCTATCTTTACTGTGTAAAATTCAGTTTTTGTAGAGGCTGGTCAAGCATCCGTGTTGGGGAAAAATGCTGTTGAATATTATGTTAGTGATCTTGGCACGAAAGCAGGTATATGCTAATGACATTTTGGGAGTCATCCGCAATACAGGAGAAGATTAGGATGTTATACAGGAAGAGATAGATGACCTTGAGGGCTAGAATAATAAAAGCAAAACTGAGTTTGGTATGGTGTGGGATAAGGTTGTATATAAAATGTCCGGGGGGGGGGGAAAAAGGGTCATGAATGAAATTTTAGCTAGTAGACTACAATTCCATCAAATATTAGGAGAAAGCAACTTAATTTGTTTTAAAAGGATCTTGCTAACATCATGATTAGGAAAACACGTTGTGGCTACGTGCAGTAGCAGAGACCTCGCTCAATAGATCCAGGGGTCCCTTCCAACACGAGGGGCTCAGCCGACTCCTTTAATCTGTTTGACTAATGATGCTCCTCCCTACTTTCTTGATGAATGTTATGAAGAAGCCTGGCATCCTCACAATTCTGTATTGCCCTTCCGCTCCCTTCTGTCTTGCCTTGTTTTCCAATTGTCTCCTTCTTCCAAGAATTAGTATTTCCAAAGCGGAACCTTTTGCAAATGCTCACAGTTCCAAGTGCTGATGGCTTAGTCACTTTGACAAGTCAGCTGCTAACGGCAGAGAACAGAAGACGAAGCAGGCGAAGTTCAGAAAGAGAAATATTGTTTCTGCCCAACTGAAACCTCATTGAAACCAAGCTCAACAGGGTCAGAGAGCCTTTTAATGGAAGCAATAAAGCTGCTCCTACCTATTGGGTCACCCACTATGTACTGAGTCACACCAGCCTACTATTTCTTCTCCAGCTGATTCACAGCAAATGTCCAAAACCGGAAGACAAAATTGATCTTAAGATTTATCTTCTTTTTTTTTTTGCTTATTTTGGAAGGAAGCAAGCTGTGTGTGCAGATTTGGTCCGTGTGACTGTGTAAGGACATTGACAATAAGCTGAAAAATGTCAAAGTTCCTCAGTATGCACCATGATAAATTCAAACATATGAAAATGTTACTTTTAAGGGGAATCCACCCCATAAAGTTCCTGGCTTAACAAGGTCCCAAATGCTGTTTATTCCCAGCTAGAATGACAGGTACTTTGCATGGCCGAAGTTCCACAGAAGTTCAGCAGAATTTTACATGCCAGTAAGTTTCAGAATGTTACACATCAGATAACCTACTTGATAAAGAGGGTGCCTGAAGTAAGGTGGAACTAGACTTTGCACACATTTATTTTATTAATATGGCATAGTCACACAATGCTTAAAATTCTGAAAAATGAAAATTCATAAAGTGACTCACGAATAAGTTGCCAATATTTTGGAACAGAAGAATCTATTTAAAAACGCGGTGACCCTGGGCAGGCTTGGTTAGTCATCCTCCCTGATTAGTCCACGCACAGCAATCTGTATCACACAGAAGAAGGACTGGTGACACTTTCCAATACACACAAAGCATGTCCTAAAACTAAATAACTGCTGTTTCAACTCCCTGTGTCTAAACCACAGTGAGTCTAACAATGTGACCTGTGCCAGGTCCTTATTTGAGGGAGTACTAGGAGATGAGTATTAGGTGACATGTCAGTATGCATGATCATTTTGTTATACTTCAAACTGCATTCAGCTTATTTTTTAAAGATTTAAAACAGCTTATTCACTGAGAATTTAAAATAATTTTTTTCATGTTTGTATTTCTAAAAAAAGCATCAAAAATGCATTCACTTGCAAACTATAATTATTACTTTTGAGAGCTCAGCAATCTTTCTACTCTTCCTATTTCTCAATAAAACATCTTATGACTGTCTGTAGTTTACCACAAATGGGTAGGGTAGAGGCAGTGACGTGAAGACCTTCAAGACTCAGGTGGCACGGGGAGTGTCACCACTGCAGTTGCAGTTACAGTTGGTAGCTCCACGGTGGAGCCAAAAGCATGAGCTTGACACCTACGGAATCAGAGGGAATCAGCAACGCAAAGTGAGTGAGAGAGCATCCCGCTTCCTGCGGGAACGCCTCCTCCCTACCTGACACTGATTTCTTCCACCCCCCTGCAACGGGAGAAGCGTTTTGGGAAGCCCAGGGCATCAAGGGAAATAGCCGGTTGTTTATGCAGAGCACCAGCCACCCAGTCTCATTGCTGCTGAACGTGGGTTATTTCACAGGTAAACCACAGCGAGGGGGAAGTTCCCATTTCAGAAAGGAAATCCCACAAACAAAGCCATTCCACAGAGATTTCAGGCTATAATCAAGTGTCCTGGGGACAGTCAGCATCTTTGATTTTAGATAAATACTTGTATGTGCCAATGAAAAGTATCGTTCAGCGTCGAGCCTCTTAACTGGGATGAAGTGCAGAAATCACCCCTTTGTTAAAGTCCAAAATTAGCTTCATAAAGCAAAGACGATTCTTCCCTAGTCACAAACATATTTTAAAATAGAAAGCACCCTACACATCAGTTTTTAATGAAGCCTTAATTTCATTTCCAAAATGGAAAGCTGTTTTGTGCTATAAAATTATTATTTTTTAAGCATTATAAATTTTAATGTGCAGATAGACATTAAAATAATATGAGCACAAAATAATGATGTAAAATAAGAGCAGTTCTAGGCCATTTTGTACTAGCTGTGTACTACTCTTTCATTTTATAAAAAAAAAAAAAAGGCATCAAAACTGAAGCCATGAGTGCAGCTCGATGCTGCTCCCCGTGCCCGTCAGGCTGGGTTACCCCTGGCAGGAGGAGGGCTTCCTAATGCACCTCTTCTTGTCACACTGGGCATACCCAAAAGGATGGGGGGCTGCCACTACAATTGTATGGGCTTGTGAACTTTCACTTTGAAACCTTCTGAAAACCATGTCATCAGGAGAAATCACTGATGTCCCATTACAGCGGGTTTCTGGTCCCAAAGCAAGCTGAGAGCACTCCGAGAGGAGGCGCCCAGGTCTCCGTCCCTGGTTCCGGCTGGAG
>KZ508819.1:28396-48389 GCA_002844005.1 Limosa lapponica baueri | reverse complement strand
TAGATAAAACCAAGGACGGAATTGACATTTGTATGATGAACCAATCAGAATGCTGTATTATGGAATATGTATTAGCTAATTATAACAGAGCATAAAAGACAACTGTGCTATTCAATAAACGAAGCTTGCTGAACACTCACATTGAGCGTTGCCTGTCTTCCCTCCGTCGCAACACCCCCCCGGATCCCTCAAGTACTGGCATGGCCCCTCTGTTCACCTGGCACCTCTGCCCAAATTCTGCCCCCTTTACCCACCCCACGGGTCCCTTACTCACCGGCTGGTCCAGCTTGGTGCTTACTGCAAATATGCACTCCACTCCCAAGTGCTTCTGTGCGTACCACCCCCCCCCACCTATCTGATACTTCAGCCTGGATCCAATGCTCCCCTGCTCTCCAGGTGGTCCAGCTTAAAGTTTGCTGGTGAATGCATGTGCATACCCTGTGCACATCAAGACAGGGGAAGATACAGGCGCTCATCCCACTCAGCAAATGGCACGTGGCGCACGGGCTGTGACCCACAGTCCTGCTCCAGCCACCAGCACTGACCCCCTCACTTGCCCCTCTCACTTTGGTCTCCCCCAGTAGCTGGTTTTGGGGACACACACCATTTCTGCCCCAGTAGCTGCAAGCTGAAGACCCCCACTTGCTGTAGCTGAGGCTGAGACGCCACTGGCTACAGCAGCTGACACCAGTTTTCACTGACTCACACACAGGTCTCACCAGTAGGTGGCACTTAGTCCTTAACAGCACACAATATAGAGAGTGACAATATGGGGAGAGATAGTTAAGAAAAGATGCAATAAGAAGGTGTAAGGTAATAGGACAGCCTGCAGCTATCAGGTGTAGGGCTCAGGCAAACACACTGACTGATAGTGTCTTACACATGACCGGCCCTCTATACCCTTTTTCTGTCTACCCTCCCCCTCAACTTCCCTTCCCTTGTATGTCCCTTCACTGATTTGTATGGTTCTCGTTAATTCCCTCATCCCTCCCAGTCCAGTGTCCTGGATCTCTAATCAGTTGCCAAGTCCTGGTTGGTCTTCCAAGGAGTGGCACCTGTAATTGCTTGATGGCTGTTGTGGTTTAACCATGTTTTTGCAAAGGAAAACAAGGAATTCATTCCCTACTTCCCAATAGCATGAAGATGTTCAGCCCTCTCCAGGAAAGCAGGGCTCCATCATACGTAACAGTGACTTGGGAAGACAAACGCAATAACTCTGGACATCTCCCTCCCTCCCTTCCTTCTCCTTCACCACAGCTTTTATTGCTGAGCCTGATGCCATATGGTATAAGATATCCCTGTGGTCAGTTGGGGTCAGCTGTCCCAGTAGTGTCCCCTCCCAACTTCTGGTGCACCCAGCTACTTGCCGTTAGGGCTGCATGAGAAGCAGAAAAGGCCTTGATGCTGTGCAAGCACTGCTCAGCAATATAACTGTGTTATCAACACTGTCCTCATCACAAGTCCAAAATGTAGCCCCATACAAACGCCTGTGAAGAAAACTAACTCTATCCCAGCCCAAACCAGCACAATCTCCATCCCTTATTCCATACAATTTACATCATGCTCAGGCTCCACAAGATCCAATACATCTTCATTAATTCTATCCCACACAAAATCAGTACAGTGGCCTATCAGTTACTGAGGGGTAACTATGAGGGGTTTGGTTTTTGTCACTCCCTTCATGTCTGTTTTGTCAGATATATGTCCCAGAATGTTTGCTTATTGTTTCCCTTTCTTCCTTGTCATCCCAGTTTAGAAGTCCTCAATCGGACAACCCTGCTGGAATAAACATTCTCACACCCCTGGTTTCTTTATCAATTAGTGTAACTGACTAACTTTGTTTCTGGTCATGGTCTTTGTTAAACTCACTGATCAGGATTTCTGTGTATGTGTTTGCTCTCTGCCTTTTTTATCATACCAGTTTTGCAAAGCCCTCAGACAATTACTTTAAAGAATAAAAAGTCTCACACTCCACATATCTTTACACTTCCCCACTTAAAAGTGAAACCAGAGAGGACCACACCATCCTTTCTCCTTGCACAGCACTATTGCAAGTCTCTATTAGGTTTCCAAAGAGGACTGGGCTCTTTGGAGCAGAGAACTCAAGGCTACTGCAAGGTTCCTCTAAGGGAGGCTTAGGGAGTCCATGTGTTTTTGATGTAGTTTTCTTTCTTGCTGCCTTTGAACCCTCATAGTACATACCAAATACCTTAAGCATAGTATCTCAATAAAGACTGATACATTTTTTTGGTTATAACAGTCCAGGTAGTATAATAAGGCACTTGGTTCCTAATGATGCATCCAAGATCTTTCCAATCGCATTTCTCTGGAAGAGTGGTGGCAAGTCTATAATAATTTTCACTGGTTTTGGTTTAAATGGTGAGAAGTATTCCTTCTCTTGCTTTGCTATCAAGGCTCTGTAGTTGTACTCATTCCCAGTCTCCTGAAGTAGGGTAAGGCACTTCATTGCTTCCCTTTGTGGGTATGTCAGTTGCCATTGTAAATTCTTTTTGATATTCAGGGACCAGCACAAATGGAAAAATTTTCCTTCTATCATAAGGTGTAAATAAGCTCCCTGCTTCTGTGTCTGATAGATAACATACTTATTTATCCGTTGTGTTTCCATAATAGTCCCCTTTTCCCAATGGAGGGTAGCATTCCCCTCCCAACAAATCCATTGCCCAAATGCAAACCTTTCTCAGCATGTATTGTTTTGGTACAGGAAGGTTCTGGTGGTTGTAAGGACCACGCCCTCCCACAAATTTCATATTTATATCCCGATTCCTTGATCCTGATTCTGAGGATTTTTTATTATGAATCACAGTCCATTTGGCATATACATTTCCCATACCTCTCAGTGTGTTACCCAATCCCATACATATCCCCCTCAGTCCCAGTAGTAGAAGCTGCAGATTAGTCCATGTCCCATTTCCCACCCCCTTTACTCAAAATTGGCAACTCTCCTTTGTACATCCTTCCCAGAAAGTAGTCCAAGTATCCCTAAAAGGCCATCATGATTTTATGCCATATGGCAAGTTGTGACCCTGCCTTCCTGGTGTTCGCGGATGTTAAGTGATGTCTCATCTAATATGTGAAAGATGTTTGTTAAAAGCTAATTGTACTTGCATACATGCAGCATCCCATATTATATTATCCAGAGTCCTATGGATACACTGCATGAAGTCCTTTATACTTTAATTGATTCAATTTGCAGAGTTGCCACCAGTTTGTCTGTAGATTTCAATACTTGTCCAGAGGACAATCCTCTTTTTGTTAAGGGACCCACTGCTATTTGGAGGTGCTTTGCCTGTGCAGATGCACCTGCTATTTTTTTCTGCATTCCACACCCCAAAAGCTGTATTCCCAGCATCACATAAAGAGCCAAAAAAAAAAAAAAAAATCTTGTTTTGTCCATTTAACCTCTTTAGTATAATTAATTCCCTTTGTGGTGAATAATTCTGGGCATGTCCACTGTAGGGTGCGCTCAGCTACTCTTGTAGCCCTAGTACAATTATGTTAAGTTGACCAAATAAACCAAAATTCTGGTCTGAATTGGACCCAAAAGTCAATCATACTAGCCGAAAGGACCACAGGGGCCTTTATCTCATTTTTCCACCAGGGCAGGGCATCTTGAATATAGGTCTCCTTTGATCACTGTTCATCTCAAATGGTAGCCACAATAAACAGTGATGTTCTCCTTTCAGGGAATTATCATCGCAACATGGACAAATAACAAATCTCTTTGTACCTCAAGTATAACTGTGGTAAGTCTCATTTGCACAGCATACCTCCCACTCTTGGAAGTGCCCCATAGTTAAATCATCTACGAGATAATGCCCATCACATAGGATAGTGATGGTTCTGTATCTTGCTCAGCCAATATCACTGTCTCGTAAGTGTTATTAGTGCCTACTCCAGAATGAAGGTTACCTCGGAACCAGTGAGACTGGAAACGCCCATGTATGGACTGGGCTATCTTTCTTTCCCAACTATATAAATGTATATGTTTGCCCTTTCAACCCCTAATGGAGTAATCAGTTTTTTCCCTTTGCACCAGTCCTGCAAATTCCCACCCAAAGAGGGTATGGGTAGATAAAGTTCCTTTGATCGAAGAGGGATTTTTGTGTTACGGGGGATGGTTCTAGCAGTAGGGTAGTTTCCAGGACCAGAGGTAGTGGGTACACAGCAGGGTCCAACTTCTCCCCACACACAATCTCAAAGGAAAATTCCATAGACCACATGTCCCCGCTTGCCACCAAGAGATGTATTTACTTTTTGAAATAATCCATGTCTTTACTTTTTAAATGTTTACAACTGCTGATATGGTCAATGCCTTCACTTCACTGGGTCTGTTCTTAAATAATGCCTTGTAAGTCCATGCTACTGATCCTGGCATCGGTGTTACAGGATGACCTTACAGAGACTAAGCAAGCATATCTGCCGAAACATATCAAGTAGATCTGATCCTGTAACAATATAAAAAAATGTAAGTTTCTAATGCAGTTGATGGTAGGATCAGCTTCAGGTCTGAGATATGGTTTAACCTGTGACACTAATGTCATCCACCGCCCTCTCGCCTCCCCTTCCACTCTATTGATGGTGCCCAGCCACACAAGCTCAGAGCAGACATCTGAGCCACAGACTTTCAGCCATCAGGTAGGATGAGATGTTATGGGAGGGTGGCACTGGTACAGCATCATCACCCCAGCTCGGAACCTTGGAGGCCTGTACTGGTCCTCACCCTCTATCCCCTTTTGTCTGTGTGGGAGTCTCCACAACTTGAAAACACGAGCACCAGGACTCCTGGGCAGAGGCTGGATCCCTCCAAGGCACAGCCTTGTGCTCCAACAGCACAGGAGCAGATTTTTAGAGGCCATTAAAAATCTAGACCTAAACAAAGCAACACATTCCTGCTAGCTCTCTGTAAGAGGTTGTGAGCTCTTTAACTGCTGGTTCTGGGCGCAAATTAACTCATGACATGCCTTTAAGAGGAGACTCTTGGGTCTTCTCACTACCCTGTGCCAGTGTGGGGAGCAGTGAGAGAGGAAAGGTTCCTGTGCATTCATTGGCAAGGCACTGAAGCAAGTAATGCCAAATGCATGAACACACTGCAAATCTCAGTTTCCACAACACCAGCTCTTGATGAAACCCAGAGCTATAAAATCCCATTACACATCTCAGAGTGCCTGCCTGTGCTGGGTGCCACCACCCTGCTGACCCACACTTTCCAAACTGGGGCAGTGGCTGGTGTCACCCAGCGCAGATCATTGTGATTTTGCCACCTAAGGCTGGCAGAGACACTCCTCTCAGGCCAAACCAATCCAAATTTACCTGTGGGGCTCATAAAGTTTTGGAGGAGGGCTGAGCAACAGCAGCAGGCCATTGGCATCCATTACAGCCTGTGCTTTCTATTTTCCTATATACATATCCATCCAATTCTGCCAAGCCCAAGTGGAGGGTCTAGGTGGTTGTGAAGGGTATCTCAGATGAGGCAGGGCAGGGACCCACTGGGGACTCAGGCCAAGCCAGGCAATGGGACTGGAAGGCAAAAGAAGTATGCCAGCTAATTTGGGGTGCCTGCCTCTGTGCTTCATTTGTTTCTCTCCAGCTTTAAAGTACTCAAGCACTTCCACACATCCTTTTTACTTCAGCTGATTTGAGGTTAGATATTTTCTCTTCTGCACCACTGCCTGCAATAGGAAGAGGCAAAAGGAAAAGGCTGGTAGAATGTTAAGGAGATGCTATGCAAATGATTTAAGGTGACATCCCTGATGGCAGAGCTCAACAAATGTGGTCCTGGTGTCGGTAAGAAAAACAGTTATGAGTTTAATCCGGTATCAAAGAAAGGGCTCTATGGGTAGTGGGCAAACTGGGCTCTAGGAATCAGAGGATATTAAAGAGTTACTACTAATCATATGGGAAGTGGGATTTCTCTTCAAATTTCTCTCTCTCTGGGAGAGAACAGGCACCATCCTTTGAGGGGAAGTTCTACCAACAGCCACAGAAATAAGCCATTCCCACACACCTGTTGCCAGGACTTAGCATCCTTAGGTGCAAGACCCTGCCCAGTTACAATAAACACATGGGCTTCTGCAGTGTCTGTGCCTCCGCCAGAGCAGCAGACAGGAGGTGAGAGAACCACTAACTGAGAACACACTGCTCCCTCTCCCCTCCTCCTCAAGTGCTCTTAAAGATAGAAGCCATGGGCACATGGGTTTTTCTGGCAAGTCCTGCAGGCGTAGATGTCCAAGAACAAAACCAAACAGCACCCAGGAGAAACCCAGAGCAGACTGGTGCTCCTTTCAAACTCAGAGGCTCAGGCAGCCCATGCTCTCAGAAGGGAATGGGAAGAAAATCTTTCCCACAGGGGAGATTTTCCCCTTTTTCCTCTTTTTCCTTTTATTCCCCCTCCCCAGCCTGCCAAAAGAACTTTTATTGCTATAGTTGATGCCTGCCATTAGCAACAGATCTTGAGAATAAAGCTATGTGTACATTAGCCTCTCTAATCACCTTTTGTGCAATACTAGGCAAAGCAAGTGCAGAGATACTGCAAGAAGCATGAAGCAGGAGGTGGACGGGGACATCAGACAAGGAACCAACCAGTGAAAAAAGCATTTTTTTTTCAGTTAGAGGTAGATGCTGTTATGATTTCTCTCCGACTAGAGGAGAAATCACTTACCATAGCACGAGACTGCTCACACACAGCCAGATCATTGTACATAGCCTGGATGTACATGTTCTCCTGGGGTTCTCCACACAGCTGGCAAAGATGCCACTGACAGGATTTATTGGTAATGAACCGGGGCAACAAGCCACCCCCAACATGCACAGGGAGGAAAGAAAAGAGGCAATAACAGAGCTCAATATCCTGAAAAATGGAAACAGCCAAGTCCCGCTTGCCTGTGGAGCATGTGCAAGAGCAGCTCTGCAGTGAAGCCTTTGCTGCATCCAGCTTCCATACAGCTTGTGGGGATCTGCCCAGCCTCCTGCAGCCAGACAGGTAAAAAAGCCACAGTGCAGCTAAAGCACCCTGCAACAGCAGGGGAGGGAAGGCACTGCCCAGCCTTGGCAGCTGACAGGGGTGGATGGAGTGAAGGAGATATGACTCCAAGCAATTGTTCATCTGAAATGCCAGCTCTCTCTGCAGACCCCCAATTCTAGCATCTCCCCATTGAGAGCTCCCCAGATAGAGGTTGGGGCTTGCTGCCTGAACCCCCAGCCCTGCAACCTGCCTCCGTGCTGCAAAGCTTTGCCTTGGCTAGTCTCACTCCCTTGTCAACCTTTTTGTTTTCTGTGTCACAAACATGAAATGGAAACTGCAGGGAAGGAAAACACTCTGTGACCGTTCACTTAACTCTTGCTCAGATTTTGGCTAACCCAGCTCATGCTAAGGCCTCATGTGTGCTGGGGGCAGTGCCACTGGGGCAAAGCCAGAGCACCAGGTAGTCAGGGTGGGTGGCCAGGAAGAGCTAAAGGGCCATGACGCAGCCATTATCACCTGCAGCTGTCTGTCTGCTGCAGCCTCATCCTTCCATATTGTGTCTGGCAATTTCGTCAGAATCTGCTAACTCTTGGAAATGGTATAGACCAAATTTCCAAGCTGGAAGGTGTAAAATCATCAGCTTACCCAAAAAGCTTTTGAAGCGGATCCAACAGCAGCTGGACTGCCAAGGCTTTTGTGCTTCCCAGTACAGTACGGGGGACAGAGGAGGAAGGATGAGCACTCACCATCAGCTAAACAACTGTTTTTGTTCCTAGGTGCAGAGTTTTAAGTTACCAGTTGCAAGTAATGAATTCAAGAACTTGTGAGTTAAGAAACCTCATGAGGTGGCTTATTTGCATCACCTGGAGCTGCAAAAGTTAGGAGGGGATTGGACGCTTTACTCCCTTGGACACATGTACATGGGAGGACTCTCAGGGTTGGTCTCTGAACCCCACCCTGCCACCCCATCAAATCCAAAGATTAGAACAAGTGCAGGAGGGACAGCAGGGGGGAAGGGAAGAAATGTCACAGTGCTGCTACTGATGGAGGCAGGACAGTTCAGGGGTGAGGCTACTGAGAAGGTGACTAAGTGTCCATGTCCTTAAGAGCAGAGGCTCTGCTGGGTGGGAGAGGAGACTGGGGATTTCTCCAGGGAAGGCATCTCCAGTGCAGGGGATGGCAGAGAGGTACCTGAATCCCCCCTGCCATGGCATTTCTGAGAGCAGCTCCCTCTCCCTCCCTGCTCATGTCTCTGCTGCCTGGAGCTGCCCCTGCTGGGAGCTGTTTCTGTCCCCATGTGTCCCCTACCTGCAAGTGCTTACAGAGCCTGTCTCACCCTCATTGTACTCTGACCCCTCCTGGCATCTGGGCACAGCCCAGGGGCATCTCTGTGTGTGCAGGAGCTCAGGAGTAGTTCAGACAAGTGCTAACAAGAACCGAGGTCTCTGTGCCTTCTCCAGAATGGAGAAATAAATCTCCAGCTGCCCACCCAGCCAACCAAGAGGAGAAAAATCAATGCACAGGCTCTTTCCCTTTCAGGTAAATGCTGCCTTCATGTCCTTCTTCAGAAGTTCCCTGGGAGTGTCCTGGCAGTGATCTGAAGCTGTGAGCCGCCCTGACTCACACAGCACCCTCCTGACAGCAGAAGGACCCTGCCCTGCTGGGGGTTGCTTTGTCACCCACAGCGCCGTGGGGAGCACCCTGGAGTAGCCTGAGTGATCACCCGGGCAGGTGGCAGATCCCTGCCCCAGTGCACAGCCCGCTGGGCGCAGGGACCCTGCTCGGAAGGACAGACCTGGCCACCCCTGGCTGCACACCCAGCTTCACACCCTGCAGCAATCTCCAGAAGGCAGCTGTCAGGCCCTGTCCCTCTGAAGGTGCATCAGGGAATCTCTGCTCTGGAATACCTCTGCTTCCTCCTCTGCACTAGACCTCTCCATCCTGTGATGTAATCTTTCCCTGTTCTGTGCAATAGGGGCAGCTAGATTTCACCCAGGACTGATGGCAGGGACCTATGGAGTCACTACAGGAGCCTCTGAATATGAAATATTTTCCCCTTCTTCTTGTAAGAACTCAATCTTAAGCCTTTTGATTGATAAAGATAATTACTTCTAATAGAATCATAGAATGGTTCGGGTTGGAAGGGACCTTAAGGTTGCTCAAAGCCCCGTCCAACCTGGCCTTGAACCCCTCCAGGGATGGGGCACCCACAGCTTCTCTGGGCAACCTCTTCCAGTGCCTCACCACCCGCACACCAAAGAATTTCTTCCTGAGATCTCATCTAAATCTCCCCTCTTTCAGTTTGAAGCCATTACCCCTCGTCCTATTACTACACTCTGTGAGGAAGAGTCCCTCCCCATCTCTTCTGTAAGGCCCCCTTTAGGTATGGGAAGGCAGCTATAAGGTCTCCCTGGAGCCTTTCTTCTCCAGGCTGAACAACCCCAACTCTCTCTGCCTTTCCTCACAGCAGAGGGGCTGCAGCCCTCTGATCATCTTCGTGGCTCTTGGTTGGACTTGTTCCAACAGGTCCATGTCCTTCGTGTGCTGAGGCCTCCAGAGCTGGAAGCAGTACTCCAGGTGGGGTCTCACGAGATCAGAGCAGAGGGACAGAATCACCTCCATGGACCTGCTGGCCATGCTTCTTTTGATGCAGCCCAGGAGGTGGCTGGCTTTCTGGGCTGCCAGCGCACATTGCCAGCTCATGTTGAGCTTCTCATCCACCACCACTCCCAAGTCCTTCTCCTCAGGGCTGTGAGAAATGCTCCTTGTCCAATAACAACGGCTCAGGCAGCAATCAATACGAAGCACATTTTATTTAAACATTCTTGCAAGAACGGGTGACCTGGCAAGCAGGCACACAGGGTTTTGGTGTATTTTGTTTTTATTCCATATTCCCAGCCAAAATTTCCCTCCCCTGTTTCCCCATTTGGCTGGGTACTCCAGAGGTTACAGCCCATCAGAGATGCCTAAGACTACTTCCATTTATCCTGCCCCTGTTTACTTCTCCCCATCACTCTGCCTGTATCAATTACTTTATTATTCCTGTCTTCGGTAATATTGCTCAAGTTTGCCGGTCTCAGTTAAATGTTCATCCTCCCCTTAAACCACCTTCTGGCATACAATGATTTCTCCTTTGTATAAGGGATGAGCATTCTTGCATGTCCCTGGGAAGCCTAATCATTCCCTAACTACCTCATTGCAGACCGACCAAGCTGTTCTTCTGCAAAAACTGGCCAGGCTGTTCCTTTGCAAAAACAGTATCTTAATTTTTCTTACAGGGCTGCTCTCAATCCATTCTCCACCCAACCTGTATTTGTGCCTGGGACTGCCATGACCCAGGTGCAGGACCTTGCACTTGGCCTGGCTGAACTTCATGAGGTTTGCACGGGCCCACCTCTCAAGCCTGTTCACTTCCCTCAGGATGGCATCCCTTCCCTCCAGTGTGTCGACCACGCCACACAGCTTGGTGTCATCGCCACACTTGCTGAGGGTGCACTCTATCCCACTGTCCATGCCTCCGACAAAGATGTTAAACCACACTGGTCCCAGTACTGACCCCTGAGGAACGCCAGTCGTCACTGGCTTCCACTTGGACATTGAGCTATTGACCGCAACCCTTTGATTGCGACCATCCTGGCAGTTCCTTATCCACCAAGTGGTCCATCCATCAAACCCATCTCTCTCCAGTTTAGAGACCAGGATGTCATGCAGGACAGTGTCAAACGCTTTGCATAAGTCCAGGTAGACGACATCCGTTGCTCTCCCCTTGTCTACCAATGCTGTCACCAAATTTGTCAGGCATGACTTGCCCTTTGTGAAGCCATGCTGACTGTCACCAATCACCTCCTTGTTTTCCATGTGCCTTAGCAGCGATTCCAGGGGGATATGCTCCATGATCTTGCCAGACACAGAGTTGAGACTGACCGGCCTGTAGTTCCCCGGGTCTTCCTTTTTTCTCTTTTTGAAAATGGGGGTTATGTTTCCCCTTTTCCAGTCAGCGATACTGTGGCAATTTTTTCTACCTTAAATCAGTATGCTGGACTTTCAATACTTTTTTGCATTTACTTGGGGAAAGATATGGTAATCATAGACAAAGCTCCTTCAGGGCTTTTCTGGGTCCTCCGTTATTTTTTTCTAAAAAATTTAGTAAAATATTTGCAGGATGCTACGTTTAAAAATGTGTACATTTTGATATAATATGTTGATGTTTTATTGGTAGCCAAGGAATCTTGTATAGCTGTAAGACAAGTGTAAACTATCGGGGTTACATTCTTCAACAAGGGTAAGTGTCATTTATCTGAGGACCGTATTAAAGCCATCCAAAATCTTCCTCAACCAGTTACTTAAAACAAATGTGAGTCTTTTCAGGAGTTGCCCCTAGGTAGCTGCTTCTCGGGAAATGGCAAAACCATTCATACAGACTACTGCTCAAGACTGAGAACCCATTCACTAGACAACAGACAGGGTAAAGGCATTCGAGATTCTGAAGCAGGCCTGAACGACTGCACCAGCTCTGGGATTGCCAGACTATGGTAAACCACTTATCTTGTAAGTACACGAGAAAATTTAAAATATCCCAGCCAAACACAGTCCAGTCTGGTAGATCAAGGATCCTCTGCCGTGTCCCCGGGCGAGCTGCCGCGACACTGCCAATGGAACAGAGTGACAACGTGGTGCTTGGGTCCCCTCTAGTGGTACAAGTACCACATGGATGTGAAGTGCTGGTATCGCAGCACCGTACCCAGGCACTGTCACCACAGGCAACAGATTGCTATGTGCTGATTCTCTTATCGGCAGGAAACGTTAAGAGTTAAGCAATGTAATACACTGAACCCTGCAACTCTAATCCCTCCACCTGGGGAAGAAACTCCACGCTACAATTGTAAGGTAACAACCTGTGAAGCCGAAAAGACTCAAAAACATTTAACAGATGTGCCATTTCCAGATCCTGATCTTAAACTAGGTGTAGACGGTCCTCATATTGCCTGAACAGTAACAGGTTATTTAGGTTATTCAGGGTTACAGGTTATTCAGTAACTGCTGAAAATAAAGTAGTGGAGGCTTCACCACTCAGTGCAAAGCTGAGCGCACAAGCAGCAGAATTGATCGCATTAATAAAGACTTGCCAGCTGTCCAAAAAAAGACTGTAAATACCTATACTGATTCTCAGTATGCATTTGGAGTGGACAGGTATGGAAGCAGCGTGGGTTTATAACTTCCAGTAGGAGCAGGTACTGAACTGTTAAAATCTCTACAATTGCTAAAGAAACTAGCTATCATCCATCAGCCAGCTGATACTGGAGAAAGGACAAAAGAAGAAACCGAAAATGATCTAGCAGATGTTGCAACTAAAGCCACAGTAAGACAGCTGTACAAACCACCAGGTTACAAGCAATCCAATGGTCCAACTTGGTGTTGCCCACTCCTGAAAAGACAGGTTTGACTGTTCCTGCTGAAGAAATTGACTCTTGGAAAAGGTATGAAGGGACTAAAGACTCCCAGGAAATGCGAATATTAGGTGCAGAAAACCTTCCAAATTTACCTAAGCAATACCTGATTCCCATAGCAAAAATGCATCCACCATCCTGCACTAGCCCAAACAGTGCTGAAAAATTGGTTTGTGCCAGGAATTTATGCCACGGCTAAATAGGTATCTGCATCTTGCATGCACTACTTTTAGCCCTAATGAATATTTAGCAGAACTGTCTCCCCGTGAAATACTATTCAAAAGACTGATGCAACTCCCTGGGACTGATGTACCTGTATATTTTACAGGTTCAGAAATTGCTAAAATGCAATCAGGCCTGGGCACAGCTAATGCAACCATGATCTCTAGGAGGGGCTCTGTACCCCTTCAATCTAGGGAGTTATCTTTGGGTAAAAGTACACAAAAGAAAGGATAACTTACCTGCTTGATGGGGGGAATATTTTGGGTATCGCTAACCTTTCTCAGCAGTAAAGGCAGAAGAAAAATCTAATTTGATCCATCATTCCCACCTGAAAGATGTGACCAGTCTAGAAATGGCACCAGGAAACCCTTCTGCCACTCAGGGAACATCCACCACTGCAGAGACAAAATTACCCACAGCCAGGAACCTACACAGAGCTAGTGGATCGGCTGTGAACTTGCTAACCTTGTGTAAAAATTCGACAACAGGAAAATGGAAAATAATTTTTTACTTATGAATTGCACATGAACTGAACTATAGCCTTACTTAAAACTGGAGTGTAATCAAGAGCGAATTGTCTTTGTTACAATATGCTGTTTGTTTTTTCTAGGTAATAAGAATTTAAAAACCTCATACACAAAACCTATTATCATGAGACATCACATTTTAGATTTGATCTGGGATGGAGTTTATTACGCTCTGCAAACTCCGAAACAAGATGGAAGCTCACAGGTAAATTAACTTGGTATTCTGTAAGAAGCCATAATCAAAGTAAAGATAATTGTAAAATTTTGTTTTCCTATGGGATCCTGATTGGTCTGAGTCATCTAATCTGGGTCCAAGTCCTACTGGTTTACCTAAAAAACCTGATCCAGCATATGCTAAGCCTTTTACAGAAAAGAGTTTACATGATTAAGATTTACTTGAAGATTATACTACCCTATGACACAACTACCTGGCCAATATTGGATGCATGGAGAAAGGGTGTTCAAGTACCTCAGCCTCAGATGGGAAGTGCATTCTAAGTGCATTAATATCATCCTCACAGGTTAGAACCAGTATCTTTTCTGTATCTCATAACTACTGATATATATATGTGAAAAACTGTTACAACCCTCTGATAGTGTGTGCCACTAAGTTCCACCTGCTTGTAAGAGCTTTTATCCCATGGTTAGGTGTTGTTGAACTACAAAGAGCAACTGAAAATGTGTCAACAAAACTAGAAAAAAGACATTAATGAAACAGCAGGTAGTATTAGAGTGCTGCAAGAAAAAAAAAGAAATTATGATCATGAAAGGTAGTAGAGAATCAATTAGCCTTAGACTACCTATTAGCAGAACAGGACAGACTACGTGCATTGTTGAATAATACCTGCTGGTTTTATGTAAATCCAGACCAGAGAAATGAAACTGATATAACCAAGATAAAGACATGTTTAAAAGTATTACATGAAGTAAGACAGGCATCTCCCCTAAATCTATTCGGGTGGATAACCTCTTGGCTCCTAGACTTGGGTATATGAACTAAAGCCATTTTGGTTATTGTATTTTGCCTTGTAATTTTATATGTGTCTTTGCAGTGTTGTATTACCTTATGCACTCAACTTAGAACTAAATAATGGATAACACAATGTGTCCCTGATGGTCAAAAGAAAAGGAGGGACTGTTAAGAAAATTCCCTTCCCTACCTATTGTAACTATCAGCCTTTATAGTATGAAAGTGTCTTAACTTTCATAATATGTATTGGTTCACATTATACACTGTAATGTAATGCGGTAGCGGCGCTTTACTGGAGACTTTGGTGGTGTTCACGCTTAAGTAAAATAAACTAAAGGACAGCCTAGTCCTGGAAAGAAGGGCTTTGCTTCTGGGAAACTTATAGCTGTCCATGAAGGATAAGGGATACTCCGGGTCAGCCAAGAGAATGCCAGCACTCCAGCCATTCTGACACATCTCGGAAACCCTCCCGGTATCAGCTGGCATCATAGATCAGTAACTCCAGCAAGACTGACTCCAGGGACAGCTGCATCAATAGACAAGCAGCAAGAAGGCTACAAAACTAGAATTGCTTTGCAAACTTTTACCACAATTACTAATCAGCAATATGTGTGTTAGTTATTAGTCAAATTGTGTTTTACCTGAATGATTGGAGGGTGTAAGAACCCCATGTAAAGTCACATTTGGGGTGTTTCAATTTGGCTGGGACACAGCACACACATGAGTAAATATTTGCCCTTGTGATTCTATACTTTGCATCCTAGCATCTTGCTCGGTCGGTATGGGCCAGTCGTGAATTTTCATGACAGTGAGCACTGTTCAACAATAACTAAAACATTGGTGTGTTATCAATACTGGTGTCATTACAAATCCAAAATGTAGCACCATACAAGCTACCATGAAGCACACAGAGGCACTGTCGTAATTAAAGACACACACACACGTTACACACCTACAATTGCAAATCATAGAATCACAGAATAGTTTGGGTTGGAAGGGACCTTAAAGAGCCGCCCCCAGCCCCTCTGATATCTGAGGACAAGCTGGAACGCAAGGGAGTTTACTTTCTGCCACATCCCTTTACCTATTAACGCAACATATTTGTGTACCTGCAGTATTCCTTGGATAAGGAACTGGCTAGATGGTCGCACTCAAAGAATTGTGGTCTTTGGCTTGATGTCCCAAGTGGAAGGCAGTGACGAGTGGTGTCCCCCAGGGCTCAGTACTGGGACCGGTGCTGTTTAACATCTGTTTTGATGACATGGACAGTGGGATAGAGTACACCCTCAGCAAGTTTGCCAATAACAACAAGCTGTGTGGCGCAGTTGACACGCTGGAGGGAAGGGATACCATCCTGAGGGACGTGGACAGGCTTGAGAGGTGGGCCCATGCGAACCTCATGAAGTTCAACCAGGCCAAGTGCAAGGTCCCATACTTGGGTCATGGCAATCCCAAGCAAATATAAAAGTTGGGCAGAGAATGGATTGAGAGCAGCCCTGGGGAGAAGGACTTGGGGGTGTTGGTGGATGAGAAATTCAACACAAGCCGGCAATATGTGCTGGCAGCCCAGAAAGCCGCCTACACCCTTGGCTGCGTCCCCAGCAGCATGGCCAGCAGGGCGACCTCTGCTCTGCTCTGGGGAGACCCCACCTGGATGTGTCCAGCTTCAGAGTCCTCAGCACAAGAATGACATAGACCTATTGGAGCAGGTCCCGAGGAGAGCCATGAAGGTGATCAGACGGCTAGAGCACCTGTGATCTGTTAATAGGCTGAGAGTTGGGATTGTTC
Organism: Limosa lapponica baueri; assembly: GCA_002844005.1. Taxonomy (NCBI): domain Eukaryota; kingdom Metazoa; phylum Chordata; class Aves; order Charadriiformes; family Scolopacidae; genus Limosa; species Limosa lapponica. Next base: position 32,453 of record KZ508819.1, on the reverse strand, counting down.
AGGCTGGTCTCTGGGGAGACCTTATTGTGGCCTTCTGGTATGGGAAAGGGAAGGCAAGGCAAGGCAAGGCAAGGCAAAGCTGTAGATGGATTTTTGACAAGGGCATGCAGCGACAGGATGAGGGGTGATGGCTTCAAACTGGAAGAGGGGAGATCTAGGTAAGGTCTCCGCTCTGAGGGTGGTGAGAGCCTGGCCCAGGTTGCCCAGAGAAGCTGTGGCTGCCCCATCCCTGGAGGGGTTCAAGGCCAGGTTGGACAGGGCTTTGACAACCTGGTCTGGTGGGAGGTGTCCCTGCCCAGGGCAGGGGGGTTGGAACTCGATGATCTTTAAGGTCCCTTCCAACCCGAACCATTCTGTGATTCCATGATTCTATGAATGTGCAGGAGTTTGTTGACAGACAAACAATGTGGCTTATGGTAAATACTAGGTAAGATCATTGTATTGCATTGCTGTGTTGTTGATAATCCTGATTTTGGGGGTTTGCTCTTTCGTTTCTTTGTTTGTTTTCTTCTTGACACAGATAAAGGAATTAAATAATCAGATCACAAAATTTTCAGATAACCTTAAAATATGTAAAAGCAGGGAAAGTTCTTTGTCTGATGAAAGGGATGAGCTGAACTGAAGACTCCAGAGAAAACAAAAAGCACCTGCTAAAATGCTGAGAAAAAAAAAGAACTTGAAAAAGAAAATTAAGACCTGAAGAAACAGATTAGGAGGCTAAGCAGTAGCATTCAGGTAGAAGCAATTTTTAAAAACATATTCAATCTTGGTCAAGTTTCTGCATAGATATGCTGGGTTTGGAGGGAAAGATTAAGCTCTTTTGGAAGGCACTGAGACTTATGCTTCATTTAAAAATTTATGTTTGCTCATTGGCTGTGTTACATGTAAGCTATTAGCTTTTGCTGTTGGAAGCATGACTCAAATAAAAGGAATAGCCTGAAAAAATACTTGCTCCTTGAAATAAGCTTAAAAGAGTCCGAGGAGTTGAATTATCACTTTTAAAGCTTCTTTGAAAAATGGAATTTTGTAATCTTCCTGGCTGTCTTTATTTCCCCTTTCAGAAGAGAAGGATTTACAGTAGAATTGTCTATTTTGTTTTAAATTCAGCTACTTGCTGATGCTTATTCAGTCCAGCACTTCAATAATTTAAAGATCGTTTTTAAAAGGTCATTTAGGTTGTAAACTAATTCTACCAGTTGGAAATAAAGTGAGAAGGAGAGTTGAGAAAAATACTTAGGTAGTGGTCATTAAACTCTAAGTCTGTGAAATTTTGTGATTTTTCGGAGCAAAGCTGAACAAAATCTGATAACTGGACTTCAGAAAAAAAATAGAAAGTTGGAAAGTAAACTTGAGAAGAAATGTGAGGAATCAGAAAAAAAAAAGCATAAGAGAATACAAGGTATGTGATATTTAGATTGTGGCTTTGAAAGACATCATCAGCCTAGATACAGGCAGTTCAAGTCTTCCTATTGCCTCTAAAAAACCCACCCAACCAACCAAGCAACCAAACCTGATCAGAAGAAAAGCAGCTTCATGACTGTAACTTCTCCATGTTCCCCATGCTATTTGTTACTGCTCTTGTTGCTTAGTACTGATATATTAATCTTTCTTGCTCTATTTTGTAGAATTAAAGATCCATTACAAATCTTACAAAACTAAGATTTTTATGGTAGCCATGAAATTGATTATGTAAGTGCTGTCAAATGTGCATTTGTGAAATCAATGCAATTATAAAAACATGAAGTACTTAGGAGCAAGAGTGTGAACCCTAAAAGGGATGATGTCTGTAAAAGTGACTATTCTTTACAATAGTGCTCTCCACTTGCAAGAAGTTCTAAGCAATGGGAGATGTGTTAATTTTCCCAGGTGTTTTGTTTGCTTTTTTGCTTGGTTTTTTCACTACTTCAGTAACTAATTAGTGGCTTGTCATAGTAATCATAAAGTATACTGGAATATTATACCATGCTTGTATAATGACATTCAGACTTTTTATGACATTATTTTTGGACTGCACTTATGCTTCCAATTAATTTCAGACCTGCTGCTGAATGTCTGGAGACATTTTTCTCAAACTTGGCATGTTTCTTCCTTTTTCCAAGATTTTGCTTTCTGTCTGTCCCTTAGTAGCAGTAGCTGTTTAGAATGAAGACAGAAAAGAAAGTGCAGAGGCTAGCTGGAGAAGGGAAAAAGTCCAATTAAAAAAAAACAAGAATTGCTTAGAGGAATATTGTCTGTGATTTTTCAGTAGCCATTTATGATCATATAGGTACAAGTTTTAACTGGTGTATAATTTATAGTTACTGAATTGTAACTTTAAGCAGAGATTCCATTTCTCATAGGAAAAATTAAACTAAAATGACCAACTCTACAGCTGTGTGGCAGGGGCATATAAACTCCAGAAGACAGATCTGCTGCAAATTGGCATAGAAAAATACTTCTTTTTCCTTAATCCGTCTTCTTTACTAACATGGAATTCAAACTAGAAGGATGCACTAGCAACTCTAATTTCATAAAAAGTGTCACTCCTTTTTTGTAAAATGAATATTAAAAGATAAGGAAGAATTTGATAAGAGCATTAAACTGCATCAGCTTTATACACCTGTCACTACAGCACGCTTAAGGTATCCAGCTGGGCCTGCTATTTACCTTATGGTAAATAAGGCAATTAATATATGCCTGGTATGGCTTCATGTTTTAAATTGATAAATGAAGAATACAGCGTTCTTGGTTTTCTAATGTGTTTGCTTATTTTGCTTTAAGAAAAGAATTAAAAAAGAAATACATAAAGAAATACGTAAATTGTTTATATCCTTCACAGACTTCAAGGAGGAAATAATTAGATGGAAGAAGGAAAAAAATGGCAAATCAGAACAGAAGGACTGAGGAAGAAACTGAGGTAAACGGAAAAAGAAGCAGATGCTTTAGCCAAACAGCTGAATACAGTGAAGGAAAGTTATACCAAATGAGTTGGTTTTAATAGATTCAGCTACAAAATGAGGACATAAGGGAAATCTGAATGTGTTTGCCACATAATAACAGTTTCTTATAAGATTGATGTCTAGACTTTGACACTGCTATTGAGATTAAAAGGATCAGTTAATTTTCAAGTAGGCCACTCGTCTAGTACTCTTTCCCTTGTAGAAGCCAACAACCTTTATTAGAAGGAACTGTCTCTGAATAAAACTAATTTAAGTCCATTATTATACTTCTTGTATACAGCATTCTGTTATTCCCATGAAACAAACAACAGCTTTACGGAGACAGGCTATTTCTTACTGCTGTGTTATTTAATCAGACTGCTAGGATGGGATGCTGAGCTACTGCTGTTATGTGCTGCTCCTGCAGAACCGAGAGTTCTTGCATCAGGAGACGGACGCCTTTTAAAGAAAATACATGCGCAAACGCTCCGCAAATGTTACATTTACTTCAGTAGTGTTAATGGCAGGGTTTTACTGCTAAAAGATGCGTAAGAGAAAGGAAACTGTGATGGTGTTGTAACTGTTGTTAGATTGTGGCTTGAAACTGCTTCAAAGTGGCATTTACTCTTAGCAAGTCTTGCATGAATTTCACACAAAACACAGGCAAGATCAGCAAGTCGTTCAGGACATGCATGATACTGATTGAATGTTCATTGTTTTTTTCCAGCTTTGGGGTTGCTTTTTGTGTGTAAAGCTGTACTGTCTATAAGGTAACCTTATTAAACAGAAAAGGGGGTGTGGTTCAGTGAGTAAATACATTGCAAATGTGGATTCTTTAAGACAGAAAATATTTTCTCCTAAAGAAAGCAGTTAGCAAATGAAGTTTTAAATGTAAATTCACTGGATGTTGCAGGCCTGAGAAAATTACTCTACAGCAGAAACTGAAAAGTAGTCGTGTCCCTGGACTGTGTTGTTGGTGTAAGAGCCTCAGAGACTGAAAAAGAACTGGAAGAACTAAGAAAACAGAACCGAGATTTAGAAAATGAAGTTGCTCACATGAGGTGAGAGGCATTTCAAAAGAAATCTATAAAAGCTAAAAAAAATCTAAACGAGAAAAAAATCTATGGAAAGAGATAGAT
>KZ508819.1:7884-28041 GCA_002844005.1 Limosa lapponica baueri | reverse complement strand
AGGTCTCCCCTCAGCCTCCTCTTCCCCAGACTGAACAACCCCAGCTCCCTCAGCCTCTCTTCGTAAGACTTGTGCTCAAGTAGCACAAGTAATCTCTATCAGACCAACTTTACTTTCTTTCCTTTCAATAAGGAAAACAACATGGGAATTTCAAAAATCCTTCGAGTTTGTGATGAGCAAACTTAAAGATGCTTGGGAGCAATTGTGCATGTTCAGAGAATATGCAGTGCTGTCTTATTATTCTAAAATACTGAATAAAAGGAAAAACATCTGGCTCCTATTGTGTAAAATGAAAGTTACAATTTAGAGGTGTTGAGAGTTACTGGAACTGCAAATTTGAAGTTGTGTATTCTTAATCAGTGTACCCACTATGACAGTGGATAGCACACCTCAATAATAGAAGCCGTACACATCTTTAAGGAGCAGATTCCTTTTGCCAAAGTACTTTTGATTCATTGGGATTAGTTGAAATAATGTATATGGCTGACGTTGATTTAGAATAACTATCCCAGTAATAGCAGAAAATCCAGTCTAGTAATCAGGAAGTACAAGTTTGTTTTACATGAAGGGATCTTTTTCTGTACTGATGGCCATTATTTTTGTTTTGGCTTGATTAATTTTTTGATGTAGAACACATCAAGCAATCGCACAAGATTCTGTTGTAGAGGAATTACATTTCAAAAATCAATAGCTCCAAGAAAAGCTTCATGCATTGCAGAGACAATGTTTGAAAGAGACATATTTTAGACCCTCAGTAAGTTAATAATGTAACCATATTACCTAGAGGAATCACACCTAACAAAAATATTTGGTATTCTGTGTCATTTAGCTGACTTTATTTCTAATGATAGCATTCTAGCACAGGATACAGAATACTCAGCTTTTAGTTGTTTTTTTTTTTTTTAAACCAAACCAACAAAACAACCCCCAAAGACCCCAACCCCCCAAAACTTAAAGGTTTCTGTGTTCTACAGGTAGAAGCTGAAATATTCAACAACCTAGCATATGTAGAGAAATAAGAGATACGTATTTTTAAATATGTGAGTCTGCAACAAAGAGACAACTTCTATATTCCATATTGTTTGAAAATTTGCGATTCACAGAGTTTAGGGACAAACTGAGCTGCATTTCAGCTTTTCATTAGGTGTTTTTGTTGTGTTTTCATTTTTACAAGGTTCATTATATTGCACATATTGCACTATGAGGTTATCTCAATCTTTCAAGAAATAGATTTAACAGTACATTCTAGGTTTATTTCTTGTTTTGTTTTACTGTCTTCTGCTTTTCTTTCATGCTTCATTCTATCTTCAACTTGAATCAGAGTACATATTATACGGAACTGACCAAGTCTGTTCCTATCAGTATCAGCAAACAAAAGTATTTTAATTCCCTTTCAAAGAAATCTGTTTCAAACAGGGATGAAATCAGATATTAGACTAATCACAGCATTACTGATGGCAATGAAATAGATGAGGAAGCAGACATACAAATATGCATCATGCATAATGAAGGCCACGAGGCTACTTGTTTATTTTATTGCCAAAGTGCTATAATAAATTAATGAAATTCAGTTGCTAGGACCATTAGAAGGACTAGAGCTACACTATTAAATATTTGCACTATCCATCATGGCATTTGTCATTGGGATTAGTTATCTTCAGAAACATTTGTACAGCTCTAATAATGAAAATTACATTCAGTTATTTATGTAAATGCATTATATAGCTATATGATTTAAAAGATAGGATTTTTCTTTGATACAAATGTTAGAAAGTGTAAGTTATTGTTAGTGACGTTTTTGTTTGTTGTACTATGCAAGATGACACAGGTAATTTTTACCCTAGCTGCTGTCAACTACCCTAATAGAGCAATATTTCAGAAGTTACAGGGAAAAAAAGGCTTCAGAGTGCCCAGCATCTCTCTTGCTACTAACTTATCAAACGATTTGTGTGATCTTTTAAAGGAAGCTGACTTAATAAAAACTCTTAAGTGCCTTCATAGCTCTTTCAGCAAACAAGGAGAATGAGTTCTACTTCTGGGTACCTGGAAAAGATTGTATAATTCCCATTCTTTTACTTGTACCTTGCATGGACTGCATGTGTATCAGCCCACCCCTTTGCAGTGGTAGTTTCTGGACAGGAAAATTCAATTTATAAAACTGTTTTGTGCAAAGATTGTGAGAGGCAGCAAATCTGGAATCTTCCTCCCTTTTCAGGCACCAAGATCTGGCACAGGTTTTTCTTTAACTCTGCTGTGTTCCAATACAAACCTCCTAATCCCACCAGTTATTTTAGAGAAGAAAGAATAAGCCATTTTTACTTCCAAAACTTGGTTGCTATATAAGCTTATGTAGGGTTTCAGGAAATCAAATCTTCCTCATTTTCCACTGTACTGTAGTTCTTACCTCTGTAGAAGGAAAAGGAGGTATTTCATGGCCCCCGAACTAGAAACAGCGGCATCTTTAAATTATTACTGCTAAGCAAAACGGTCGCTACAAAGATGGTGAGAAAATAAATGCATTTAAACACCCTTTAACAGCTTTTCTACCTCATAAATTAATGTAGTGAAAGAAAAATGGTGATATTACAAGCTTTTTTCCCTTATTTATTTATCACTCTGCAGGGAGAATATATGCCTTCGGAAAGGAAGAAGATTTACTCATGCTTTAAAATGTAGGAGAATGGTTGCTAAAAAAGGGGCCTCTTTTCCTCCTTCAAGATCCCAGCCATTCATTTGTGGGGTTTTTTCCCCTGAGACAGTATTAGAATTTAAGCAACTGCATGGTCTGCTGGATCAGGGAATTGCTCTACAAGAAAAGCTAAGAAAAAACAATAAATAATACTTTGATTTATTTTCCTAATGTTTCAGTTTAGTTCATAAAGTACAGCAGATTTTGAGACTAACTGCAGCTTTCTTGGGTGACGCAGAAAATGAAGGAGCTGACTTTGCGGGTGAATATATCACTAGACATTTTGGGGAGCTAAGTATGCAATAAACTTTAGTGTTTAAGTCACAACAAAATATAGCATGTATTTTAAAAATATAAATTGTAGTGGGAAATAAGCGATAAAGTAAGATATGGAGTACCTCAGAATGTTAAGATTAACTGTTTACTTCCTTTTACTTTTTTTTCTTCCCTTTCTATAGGCCGGTAGAACTGGAAAGAAACTCCCAGAATTGGAAAAAAACAACTGGTTTGATGAAAAAGGTTGTAGAGAGACTCCAAAGAGAAAATGAAGATCTGAAAAGAGCTACAGCTGTGGTTTTTAATCAGAAATTACTTAGTCTTGAACAGGAAAATGAAAGGCTAAAGGTACTGATTTATCTCCAATAACTATATTTAGATAGTAGTTTATGTGCAAGTTAGTAGGAAAATGGAGCAGCAAAGCTGTTGTTGACATTGGCACAAAAGTGTTTTAAAAATAACAACTATGAAACAAGTAAAACACAAAAGCAAAACTTCATTTTAGCATAACATACTGCATGATTTATGTAAAGGTACTCTGTGTGTTAAGGACATTTAAATATGTGATGAAATGTTATGTTCACTGTGCCATGTAGCTGTAACTATGCTGTGCTTTGAGAATAGGTATCTGAAAATTTCTACTAAGCAATGTATGTGTTTTAACAGCCTGTTTCATATTTAGTCTGAAATGGAAAAAAATGAAACTTCATTTGGGGGGCCAGCTGAGTATGTGTTATGAATCTAAAACCAAAGGAACGAAAAAAGTCATTACTGAACACAAGACACTGCATAAAGAACTATAAAAAGGTTCTAATTACTAAGGATCTCCAAAACAGAACTAGTATACTTTCTATTATTTACTCCTTTTCAGGTATGTCTCTGCAAGCAGCCAGCGTAAACCGAGATGATGGCGATGCAGCCAAAATAACAAGAAATAGTATCAGTTTAGAGATTTTAATATAGTTGCCCAACAGCTCCCAACCTGGGGGGTGGGGGGAATGGGGGTGTGTGCTTTAATTCTAGGATGCTCTGCATTAGGGTGCTTATAACCATTAATCAGTTACCTGAGTAACATGAGTAACAACAAAGCACAAAAGGCTAACCATGTTGACTGTGCCTGATGACTGCATTATTCTTTAAATGGCTTTCAATAGTACCCAGTATAATCTTCTCCATAATTTTTCCAGGAACTGAGGTTAGATTAACAGGTCTGTAGTTCTCTGGGTCTTCCCTCACACCCTTTTTGTAGATTGGAATAACAGAGACCAGCTTCCAGTCAGCAGGGACCTCCCCAGACTCCCAAGACCTTTGGTAGATGATCGAGAGGGGTCCTGCCATAACATCTGCTAGCTCCTTCAGTACTCTGGGATGAATCCCGTCAGGCCCCATGGACTTGTGAACATTCAGCTGATACAGCTGGTCCCTGACAACTGCAGTGTCCACAAAAGAAAGACACTTCCCACAACTCGTGACCCTCCAACTCAGAGGACTGGGCAGCCCAAGGTCTATCAAGTACTATTAGAGACTGAGGGAAAAACACATTGAGTGCCTCTGCTTTTTCTTCATCCCTATTAGACCATCTTCAACAATTATCAGTCCAATGTTTTCTTTAAACTTCCTCTTGCTATTAACATACTTAAGAAAGACTTTCTTGTTATCTGAAACAACAATGGTCAGTTTCAACTCTATTGAGCTTTGGCTTTTCATGTCTTCTCCCTGCATATACGAAGTGCAGCTCTGTTCTCTTCCTGCGAATCCTGACCTTGCTTCCAGAGATCATAAAATTTCTTTTTCCTCTTGAGCTCCATGAGGAGTTCCCTGTTCAGTCAAGCTGGTCTTCTGCCCCAATTGCTTGACTTACAACACAGTGGAACTGCCTGCTCCTGTGCTAATAGACTGTCCTTAAAAACTGACCAGCACTCATGGATTCCTAAGCCCTAAAAAGCAGATTCCCAGCTCTCTGAATAGCTTAAAATTTGCTCTCCTGAAGTCCAGGGTACATGCTCTGCTGTCTTTTTTCCTTATTACGCTGAAAATTTTAAACTCAACCATTTCATGATCACTGTGGCCAAGACAGCCACCTACCATGAGTCCTCCATTCACAACTAGCAAGTCTAGGAGGGCATCTTTCCTAGTAGGCTCACCGAGTACCTGTGACAAGAAGTCATCTCCTACAAACTTCAAGAATTTCCAAGACCTTGAATCATCACAGCGGTATGATATTCCCAGCTGACATCTGGGAAGTTGAAATCTCCTATACGGACAAGGGATACCGATCCAGAAATTTCTCCTAATTGCCTATAGAATTAACTCATCAGTGCTTACATCCTGTCTGGGTGATTGGTAGTAGACACCCACTACAACATCCCCTTTTTTTTTTCCATTCCCCTAATCCTTACCCAGAGGCTCTCAACCACATCATCACTAATTGTAAGGGCTGTACAATCAAACCTCTCCCTTACATACAGTGCGACACCTCCACCTCACCTGCCCTGCGTAGCCCTCCTGAACAGCCTGTAGCCCTCCATCGTGGGACTCATTCCACCAAGTCTCAATAATACCAATGATATCGTAGCTCTGGGAGCTGACAAACACTTCCAGTTCATCCAGTTTGTTTCTCATACTGTGTGCATTGGTGTACAAGCATTTCAGAAACACTCCTGAGCTCCAGGAACAGCATAATGTTCCCACTAGGATTGCCACTGTCACATGATGCCTGCCAACCCTTGGCTTACTGTGTGAGCCGATGCAGGCAGGATGCAGGAACAACCACAAAACCATGGATTAAGGGCAAAGAACAAATTTAATCTCAATACCTCATGGATCGGGGAACCTCTGAAGCAGCACCTGGGCAGAGGCAGGCAAGCAGGGGAATGCAGGCACCGCAGCGTGAGAGTCCGTATTAACAAGAGAGTCCTTGTCAGCAAGGGAGTGAGGGAGCGAGAGAGCCCCCACTTGCTGTTTGGGGCTGTATTTCAAGGATTCTGGCAGGCAGAGTTTTCTGCTGTGCTTTGATCTCTTCAACAGCAGGGCAAGAATCTCAGGCATGTTTGATAAGGTGCCCCTGAGTCCATCCCAGGACTATGTTATCTAAGTGCAGATGTTCTACTTGTTGAGCACACAAACTAAGCAACAATTAGTGTGATAGATGTGTTTTCCAGCATGCGAGTCACTTGAGTGTATTTACAGTCCTCCTCGCCAATCTTCCGTTACTTTCCCACACTTACCTATTGCAATCCTGTTGGTATCCCCATCCAGCACTGATTCTGGTTTAATGCTCTTTTGAAGTGAAGTTAAGAGTGACATTAAAAAAACTGGAGTAGGATCACTGACATATATTGTGCTAGGCTGGAGGCATTCTTCCAACACAGCCAAAAAGAGGGAAGAAATCTTCAGTAAACTTTGCAATCTTCCAGTGAATACAAGAATCATTTAAAGCTTTTTTTCAGCTTGTTTGTTGGGTTTTCGATCCAGCCTGGCCCATAGATAGGGTTGTCTTGGAGTTTCCAGAGGGATAAAACCAGCAGTTTACTGAGGTAACCATACCCTACAGAGCACTGAAATTAACTACATAATAGTCAAGATATGAATTCTAGTTTGCCACTAGAAAAATTTTATATTGAAACACTATTTAAATTAATAAATCAATTAGTTGTAGAATCTTGCCTACTTTAATATAAAGTTTCCTTACCATTTCAGGAAAAGGTGAGAACCCCAGTGATGCAACAAACCACAGTCTTCTCATTCCTTGCAACCTCCACACTTCTTTTAATCCTACCCAAGAAAATTTGACATCCTTTATAAATTCTAGTGTGCAAGGAAGACTTACTAATAGGAAATTTTAAAACTGGAATAGTTCCTTGATTGGCATGATCACTTTAACTGTACTTCATGTATTTTAGAGAGTGAACTCTACAACAATTTTATCAACTACTCCTATGTTTACGGTAACTATTACTTTGTGGTGAAGTTGTTTAATGAGTGTTGAATTCACAACAGCTGGAATCCAGTAAATCATACAATAAAATAAAACTAAGTAAAACAGGCTTCTAGTCAGCATGAGAAATCTGCATGTGGATCTTCCTTATTACCTTTATAGGTCATTACACAACAGCAGGTTCCGTCCACCTTTTCAGTAGAAATTGCACTCTACGTATCTGCCTCTAGCGCCTTTCTGGTTCTGGTCTCAGTTGCCAAAACTTTAAAGGGCTGAAAAGAAGACAGGTGTTTTAAACCCTCATCATGGCTATCTTCCTGCCTTACTCTCATATGGATTCTTGCTCCTTACAGCAGACCTCTCTAAGTCCAGTATTATACACGATTTTGCTGATTTCTAATGCTATCGAAGCACACTACTGTTTCTTCAAGACATGACAGCTTGGAACATGCTCTAAGACAAAAGAACAAAGGCAATCGCCTTGCAAACTCCCTCCTTCTTTTCCATTCTTGGTTAGCGTTTAGAAATGACTTTGCCTTCCACTTTACATAATGCATATAAACTAGAAGGGTTCCAGTCCAACATTGCAAAATTTTGAGATGTGTCTTCCTGTATCAGTATGGCAAGAGAAACTCATCATGACTAGCTGCTCTGAGCTTGCAGTTTGGAGCTGAAAGTCAATAGTACCATGTTAGTGCAACACATAGACCAGTGGAATGCAAGGCAGCAAAAGCATCCTGGTGTTAAATACTCAGCACCAGTGCTGTCAACTAAATACTTTTTCTCTTAAAAAGAGCAAAGAAATGAATGATCCACGGGTCTGAAACAAATACCCAGTCACAACTTGCCCAAATTTCTAGGAGGACTGCTATAGCTAGGACTTCTGTAACAGTTTCACTGCAAACGTGTAAGCAGTTGTTCAAATATTTTCCTGTATAATCATCACCCCTCCCTCCTCTCTCCCCAGCCAATTTTGATTTGTAAGCTGATCACTCTTTCTGCTAGCAAAACACAAAGCAAGTCCTTGTCTTGCAAAAGTCTCAAAACAGAATTCAGAATTCATAAAATGAGAACCTTCTACAGGCTTTCGTTACATTACGTGGCTGTTTTATATTTTAGTACTCAGATTTGTAACCATAACATACAACATATATGAATTGGAAGCGTAAAAGAGAGAAAATTTGTGGACTGAGATAAAGATAGTTTAATAGGTAAAGCAAAAGCCGCATGCGTGAGCAAAGCAAAACAAGCAATTCACCACCAGCAGGCGAGTGTTCAGCCATCCCCAGGAAAGCCGGGCTCCATCAGCGTAACGGTGACTTGGGAAGAAACTGCCATCACTCCGAATGTCTCCCCTTCCTTCTTCTTCCCCAGCTTTATACGCTGAGTGTGACGTTCCATGGCATGGGACGTCTCTTTGGGCAGTTGGGGCCAGCTGTCCTGGCTTTGTCCCCTCCCAGCTTCTTGTGACTCCCAGTCCACTGCTGGCAAGGCGAGGAGCAGAAACGGCCTCGACGCTGTGCGAGTGCTGCTCAGCTCAGTAATGAAAACATCCCTGAATTATCCACACTGTTTTCAGCACAAAGCCCAAGCAGAGCCCTATACTAGCTACTATGGAGAAAATTAACTGCCCCAGCGAGAACCAGCACAGGGAGGCACCCTTACATGACCATTACCAGGATGGCGTTGGTACTGAGAGCCAAACAATTAAGTGGCTGACACTATGGCAATCATTTCAGCTCCTCCATCCAGAAGTCAAACACCAGTGGGAGAAAGTCACCATGCGGCTGCGATACAGCAGTAGGTGCCGCTACCAAAATCAGGAAACACAAGCTGGAGATCTAAGGCTTCACAGGCAAATGCTGCCCGGCCTGTCCTGACGCCGCCTGTTACACCCCAGGAAGAAATAATTTTGACTGGGCTCTATTACTTTCCCATGTCCTACAGCCTCCAAAGAGTTCTTCCGTCCTAAGTCTGATACTCCTTTGTTCACAAAACAAAAAGCCAGACAGGCTTATTTTTCCCCCACAGGGCTCACAGGCAGGCCAGCAGGATGGCTTTACACCAGCTCCCGGTGCCGCCGTGTTGGAGTGGCCTCATTCCCTGCCAGGCCTGTTCCCCGCACCGAGACAAAGCCAACACGACATGAGGGAGAGCCCCGGGATGCCCTCGGCAGCAGGAGAAGGGCACGGAGCCGGAACGGCACCAAGCGGAGGGGGGAGTCATGCGCGGGCAGCGACCCTGACTTTCGCTCACCATCTGCAGACAAACCTCCCGCCGCGCGTCTGTCCCCTCCCCGCCGGGCCGGGCCGGGCGGCTCCCACACAGGCCGCCGCTGCCGCCCGCCCCATCACCCCCGGCGCCGCCGCCCGCGGGCAGCAGCTTCCCCCGGCCCCGCGCCTGCGCAGCTCCCGCGGCACCCCGGGGCGCAGCGGGAAACGGCGCTCGCCGCCGGCCAATAGCCCCGCGACGCCCCTGCGCGTGGGAGGCGCCTCTCGCCGGCGGCCCTCAGCGAGGCGGCGGCCTCGCGCTCCCCAGCCCGGGCGCGTGGCCGGGGCGGCTGCTGCGGTGGCAGGGCCGCCCCGCACCAGCTGTGCTGGGCGCCGTTGCCCCGGCCTGGCAGCCTGTCTTGGGGCTGGCTTTCTGCTTCCCAGGGCGCCCCGCACCCAAGCATGGATGCCCTGTCCCTGGAGCTGCCCTGGACTTGGTCCTGCCTCCCGCGGGGCAACAGCCCTGGAGCCAGAGCAGTGGCCCCGACAGGACACCGGTGCCAGCTGAAGCCGCTCTGTCACTCCCCTCCTAGGCTGGATGGGGGAAAGGAAACATAGCGAGAGGCTCGTGGGCCGAGACAGGGACAAATCCAGCATTCTTGTCTTTCTGGACTCACAAGGGAAAAACGATCAAAGGGACTGAAGGGAAGGAAATAATCAAAGGGGCTGTCTCCCTACATAAGTCTAGAGAAAGAAGGTGTAGCAAGCTGATGGGTCCATTTGCTGTTAGATTTTAAAGCCAGTTATGTAAGTTCATTCACAGAGCAACCACCTTCAAGAGTTCTTGAGCAGAAAATTCTTACTTTGGATAGGAAGCTGTGGTGGGTTGGCCCCAGGTGGGACAGCGGGTGCCCACCGAAGCTGCTCTGTCACTCTTCCTCCTCAGCTGGACAGTGGAGAGAAAACTGAAGGAAAGACTCATGAGTCAAGATGAGGACAGGTAGAAATCACTCACTTGTTACTGTCATGGGCCAAACAGATTTGACTTGGGGAACTTATTTTGAATTTAATGCAAATCAAAGGTCAGAATAGGATAATGAGAAATAAAACCAAGTAATAAAACACCTTCTCCTCACCCCTCCCTTCTTTCTGAGCTCAGGTTCACTCCTGATTTTCCTCCACCTCCTCCCAGCAGTGGCACAGGGAAATGGGGAATGGGGGTTGTGGTCAGTTCATCATACCTTGCCCCTGCTGTTCCTTCCTCCTCACGCTCTTCCCCTGCTCCAGCGTGGGGTCCCTCCTATGGGAGACAGTCCTCCACCAACTTCCCCAGCACTGTGGGCCTTCCCACGGGCTGCAGTTTGTCATGAACTGCTCCCGCATGGGTCCTTTTCATGGGGTGCAGTCCTTCAGGAACAGACTGCTCCAGCATGAGGGGTCACAAGTCCTGCCAGCAAACCTGCTCCAGTGTAGGCTTCTCTTTCCATGGGGCCACAGGTCCTGCCAAGAGCCTGCTCCAGCACAAGGTCTCCAGAGGGTCTCAGCCTCCTTCAGGCATCCCCCTGCTCCAGCACAGGGTCCTCCATGACCTGCAGGAGGAACTCTGCTCCACCGTTGACCTCCATCGGCTGCAGGGGGACAGCCTGCCTCACCATGGTCTTCCCCACAGGCTTGAGGGGAATCCCTGCTCCAGCGACTGGAGTACCTCGTCCCCTTTCTTCTTCACTGACGTTGGTGTCTGCAGGGCTGTTTCTCTCACATTTTCTCACTCCTCTCTCCAGCTGCTGTGGCCTAGCAGTTTTTTCCCCATCTTACATATAGTATCACAGAGGCACTACGATTGTTGCTGATGGGCTCAGCCTTGGCCAGCTGTGGGTCTGTCCTGGAGCTCTGTTGAACACAGGGGAAGCTTCTAGCAGCTTCTCACAGAAGCCACCCCTGTAGCCCCGTGGCTACCAAAACCTTGCCATGCAAGCCCGATACAGAATTCATTCTTCCTGACTGTACTTTGTTTTGTGCCTCGTTTAGGCACAGCTCTACAAAGAGCCCTTGTTTGATAGCTCTTGGCAGTGTTAGCACTTTCTTACTCTGGCTGCTCCTGCCCACCAACAGTCGTTATTCATGGCCCTCATCTACTTTCTTGAGTTTTCCTTTCCCTGTGTGCCCTAGTCAGTTGTTGGGCTTACACAACTGTCAGAGCCTTTTCACATCATTTCTCTGTTCGCAGCTCTTGCTGGTACTCCCCACCTTGATCCCAGTGAGCAGTTTCATTCTGTGCTTAGATGAAGTTACCCCTGTAGAAATCACATTATTCCAGTGGTCTGGCATGCAGTAATTTTTTGCTGTTAGTCTTTGGGCCATCCACTGATACTTGAGTTACAAAAAAGTTGATAGGATCCTAGAGAGTCGAGAAGACTTCCAGTCATTTCAGCGCCGTTATACTTCTTCCCCACCTTGGGTGTCACCACTGCTGAGGCAGCCTTGGACTGTTTGTGCCCATGGAGTCACTGGCACCTGCTTTTCATGTCCATGTCTGTCACCCTTCCCACTGGCAGACCCATGGCATACAGTACAAGTGATTAGTCCGTCTGGTGCAGTGGTGGTGGTTTTTGTGTTTGTTTGTTTTGTTTTTTTTTTTTTCTCAAGGAACCACCATTCACATGCCCTTCTAGTCCCCTCTCTTGAATTCTGCTTTGTTTCTACCTGCCTTCTCTTTGGCTTCATTTGTACCCTTAGTACTCTTTCAGTGATGGCATCCTTCTCTTTTGAGGTTGCAGCTCCTTTTCCTCTCTGTGCTTCCTTTTTTGCTTTACTCCTAAGTTCTCAGGTTTTGGTCTAACAGTGCTCTGAAGTGTTCATCTCCAAGTCACTGATGTCACTCAGTGTTGTAACCATGACCCCGTGTCCTGGGTATAACAATATGCCTGACCATTTTCCAGGAGTGAAACTTCATTTCCCCTCCTAGATAGTTTTAGTTTGGGGCAGCCTGGGAAGTGGGAAGAGAGGTGTTAGTTAGGGACACAAGTGTACGCTGTTCTTTCTGCTTGCGCTGTGGCAGTGGACATCATGGAAGCAAGAAAAAGCAATGAACCCCGACAATGTAAGCAGTTAACAGTGTACTAACAGGAAGCAGCAAGTTTCTCCATCCAAAGAAACAGGTACAGTAAGAAACACACTGGGCACAAGGATTTTGGTTAAAATACAGTTAAAGAATAAGGTTTGTCTTTGTGGTATCAAAGATTTTTTTCTAAGACCACAGTTCTTAGAAAACACAGTTTTCACAGTTCAGGCAAGAAGCTGGTTGCTATTTAAGCCCCACCAAATAGTTTTTTTCCATTTTACATCAAGGAAACAGCAAAATAGGGGACTCTTTGAAAGGTTCTGGTTTTCCGTACTTTACTCTGAAGTGGTGAGGATAAAGGAAGACGGTCAAGCTTGACAGGTCCTATAGCACCATCTTGCTGATCTCACGAGCCAGAGGAGCGGCCGGCAACCATGGAACCTTGGAAATGTAACATTCTATACCAGCGGCAACTGCCTTCTTGGTTCAACAAGCCCGGAGCAGGTACCACCTCCTTCGTTTGAGTGTATTTCACTGTCAGTTGGAGTTTTGTTTGAAAGAAGAAGCAGAGATAAGGTTCTGAAAGAAAGTTTTCTTGAAAGAAAACTACTGCTTTCAGGATAAGAATACGATTTGCCTCAATGTTGATAGTTTTAACATTTTCATGTATGTTCTGTCGGTATTAAGAGAGTGGAGGTGAAAGCAAGAGGTGAGGCACAAGAGGTGAAAATGGCCACAGTTGGGAATGACCGCTATTTCCATTTTTATTCCCCCGAGACACAGGTAAATGCTGTAGATTTTAGAGTGTTTTGTATGCTTTATTTTCTTGATATATTCATGTTGAAAGGGAGGCTTATTCTGTAAAGTTAGAAGTTGGTATGTCACTCTGCCCGGGTTATGGCAGCATCTGTAGATCAACTATCTGATTTTCAGAAGTGGCGAGAATGATCATCTAAACTGCGGACAATTTCTCCCGTGAACTGGGCTCAAGGAAAACACAAGTTAAAAACCACGCATAAAGATCACTCATCACTTTCTTACTGAACCAACATTATATTGATTCTGAATAAATAGGCCATGTTTGTAATTTCTTCTTATAGTGATGACCTGAATTTCTGCAAAATCAGTTATTTAAAGCAAAGTCCTTCAAAACAGGTTTGTTCTTCAAAGAAGTATTTATATTCCACCTGGTGAAAATCCAGGGCTGGGTGTAGGGCTCTTTTTTATTGCCTCCATCTCAGTACCAGGGATTTAGACTTTAATGCCTGGGCAATGGGCTTTGGCTCCAGACCCCAGCATGTCTTGGGGGATGGTCTAGTCATACTGACTGTAGTCCAAAAGCAGCGTGTTTTTGAGATGCTGTTCTGCACCCAGCTGATAATGTCTGGAACTGGGTGAAACTTACCTTCAAATATTCAAATATTTTCAAGTGTGACTTTGTTTTCTTCTAAAAAATTACTCGGAAACTCGCTAAAAAACAACTGGCAACCAGGCATTTACAGCTCTCAGCTGGGATGCCGTTTATATCCAGAATATAAAAGTGAGTTTTTATTTGTCGGCATAATACTGGTATACCTGGACTACTGAATCATCTCCCCCATTAATTAAAACCAAAAAATTTTAAAAGAGGTGATTCACGTTTAAGGCAACCACTGGGGCATAGGAATCTAGTGTGACTTACCCACAAGGCCATTTTCCTCATGGGGCCTCCAGGTGCAGATTCTGTCACTGAGAAAAAACCTCTTGGCTGTGTTCACAGCAGTACAGTGTGTATTAATCAATTGAGTCCATTTTTATTGTTGGATTTGCAATATCTGAAAACTCTTTTCTCCTGCAGCCAAAGTACAGCAACATCTCCTGTTTCTGGGAAAGACAACCCTTAGGCTGTGTGAGGATCAGTTGTGCCTTCCATCATAGCAAACCTCGTTATATAAATGGACTTTTTTTGCCACCTAGTAACAGTGAGTAAAAATCTTTTCTCAACAATTTGTTCATGAGAGTAAGTAAATACAGGAAAATGTCCTTTCGGTGCTTACTTCCCATGCTTACCTAGTATATATTAAGGTCAAGAAACGTAGCGTGGCTAATAAATCAAGAAGGATCTGCTATCCCAGCACGTTGAAGGCAAAGAAAGGAATTATATTGGCATTTGAATAGGGTTGCCGTATGATTTTTTTTTAGCTGTCATGTTATGGATCTTCCTGACTCTCAGTGACATGAAAGATGAAGTCACAAATGGCAATTTAGGTTGCTAAGGTTCATGGAGTAAAAGTGGTGCTTTACGTAGGTATTTGCTGGTTTAAATCTCTCTTGTAGTAAAAGTGGTGAGTAGACAGGTAATCATTTCAGAGAAATGAAAAGTAGCGTGTGTGATGGTGGGAGGAGGTTGGTAGGGCCACTATTAGCAACATCTGTTGATAGAGCACAACGTGTTAGATCGATGAGATCCCCTTGTATAGAAAAAATCAGATTACAGTGCTGTGTGTGCAGGTGTATTTCCAGTTCATCATTTTGAATATGTTTTTCAGGCTTGAACATTAGATGCAGGCTATTAAGTACAGTAACAGCATGCAAGGCAGTACAATATCTGAAAATCAGAGTATTTATGGAAAAAACCCAAACATTACAAGTTGGGTTTTTTCCTCAGTCCTTTCTAAGAGGAGCTCTTGTCTACTGAGAGTCCTGGTAGAGAGCTGGAACCTGGAACAGGGGAAGAGTCTGGGGCAGGGAACCAAGACAGATGCCAGAAATTGGGCAGAAGCCAGAGTGAGACCAAGTCAGCATGACTTGTCATAGATGCACAAACAAGTAGACTAAGACAGAGTTGTTCCTGGGCCTTATCTCCAAAGCTGTAGACAGGAGTTGTAAGGGAAGCCCCGAAAAACCTCTAGTTAGAAGCAAACACCGTGCATTCCTGAAATTCCCCCAGGAAAAGGTTGCCCATTGTATCTGGGCATGTTGAGCCAAACTAACCACAGAAGACCAAGGCAAGAGCTTTCTATTGCTTTTTCTATTAGTGCCTATACTGCTTTCAGTGTAGTTCCCACACCCACAACATTGGTGCCTGGCAGCTGGTGCTGTCTTATGCACCACGCAGGCATGCTTGTGCCTCTGGTGTGAGTCAGGCAAGGGCATCCTGTAGAAGAGCAACATCCAATGAGAAAGTGGACCCAAGCCTTTTTCTTTTTACTGCAGTATGTACAAATTCAAAGTCCATGTGCTCCACAATAACACTGCAAATATTAAAAGTGCATTTATTCATTTTAATTGTTAGAAATCTTGTTAAACTAATTTAAGTTTGTTTTGGCTTACACTAACCGGAGCTAATAATACCCTATTTTAGACACTGACTAAGGCTCTATCAAGTTAAAGTGTTGTATCTTACTTTCTCTGGCATGAGTTACAACAAATCTGTTCTGCAAGAGTGTTATTAAAATGGGTTTACTATGATACACATGCTACTCACAGGCAAGCAAGAGATGCTAAAGAATAACAGCAACTGGAATAAAAGAAAATGCCCATGCTTCATCTAATTAAACTGGAAAACATACCCAATTTGATATTTTTTAATATAATGCACAGCTACAAATTGGTCAGCTTGACCAATACAAATAGACTCACCATTTTTCATCATTTTTATTTTCAGTCCATTGCATTTCCTGGCTCTCAGAAAATGCTATCCCAATACTGAAATAGTTTTCTTGCAAATATTATGGGTAGATAAAATATTCCTAAGGAAAATAATATGTTTCCGATTGTCTTCTAATTAAGTGTATAACATTTTCACGGAATCATGGAATTGTCAGAGTTGGAAGGGACCTCTAGAGAGGTCCCTCTCTAGAGGGTTGTGTAAGAGTAAGTAAAGTATGTAAGTAAGTACGTAAAGAGAGTTGTGATTCAGAAAATTTATAGGAAAAAAATGTCTACAAGCTAAGAAAAGGTAATCCTGTGATTAGCATTGCTAAATTCTTCAAAATTGATGCCAGGAGGAGTGACACAGGCCTCCCTATTATTCAGCATGTCTAAACTAGTTTCACAGGTGGGGTCCTAAACTCACTTACTCACTTCAGCCCAGGTTCCCTATGTTGTAAATATCTTAAAAGGGCTTGGAACAAAGAAGGTTTCTGCCTCAGGTTAATCTATCTACTGGCTGGAAGAAATAGCAAGCCTTTTCCACATTTCACATTGAATGATCGAATCGATCCTCTTTCCAAAAGGCTTTATTCAGCAGTGGCTCATCTGTCCATTCAGAGGAGTGGGTACCCATCATTTTTCCTACTCCCTGTAGCTGGAGGATGGTCTTTTGTCAACCTCTACAGAAGATTTTTCCTAAAGGTCACAATCTGTCTATTTAATGATTCCTTCAATATGATAACGATTTAAAAATTATACCTGCTGGTGTGAACCTGGACGTGATATTCTAATTCCCTCCTAATAAAATAAATATGCTGTTCTTATCTGCAGATGCTCCACTGCAACAGGGTGTACAAGAAGGGATGCTGCATCCAGCCTATCCTCAAGAATCACTCAGAAATCAAAAGAATATTTTACTACCAATTCACCCTCCCCTGATTATAAACCTCAATGACGAAGAGGATGAAGAGGATGATGAAGAGGAAGAGAACTGTAAACAGTTTTTTTCTTTCTTTTACAAGGAAGTAGAATGGGTTTTTTGGACTCTTGCAATGTACTTCACAACTGATTTATCATATTAACCATTACATTTTTAGAAAAGGGCTGTTGAAAGTTTTGGAAATAGTTTCCAGCTAATCTTCAAAATATTGGAACTGGTAGTCACCAGATGTGAGTGAGGCAACATTTTCTAACTTCTGTGAAATGTGTATTTCAATAGTGGTGTAATTCACATACCTCTTTTTCATTCAATAAAATTTAATCCACTATTCAGATGATGTGATCCACCATTCAGATAGCCATCAAATACTCTCCAAAACGTCTCAAAATTTGGGGGACGAAATCACCAGTTTAGGAGGTACTTCTTTTTTGGGAAACAAACTTTGGAACAGGGGCTGTACCCGCTCATCACTGAAGGTGAAGTCACAGGATTGTCTACAAAAGATAGTTATGTGACTTCAACTTAAATAATTTGTTTAACTGATTTCCTGAACTCTGCAGTCAGTCTCATTTTATTACAGGAAGTTATTCTTGAATCTAGTGAAGAGAATCCAGACAAAACTCTTCACTAGATTAACTGAATGTGTATATATTTACATTATTATTTATTTAACTTTTTTGAAACATAGTTAAACTGTTGACTGATGAGAGGGAAAGAATTAATTGCATGTTCCCAGAGACTGAGAGAGTGACCCACTGTCCTGTGTGCACTCTACAAATGACTGTGCTAGTTCTCAGGCAGCCTCGAGCTGCTTTTCTTCTCCCCTTCGCGGTGGCTGGCAGGGCTGCCTGTTAGTGCTTCCTAACTCAGCTTCACCCTGAGTAAGCCACCTTAGCTTAAACAGCGGGAAAAGTAGGGATTTGCTAGTCTTAGCAGCCTTAATTGAGACAAATGGGGAGCATTCACTTCACCAGCTCTGCCGGCAGATGTTACAGGACGGGAACTTTGGGTTTTGTGACAAGCACTCCCTGGTGACACGTTTAGTCAGAAGATTTTAGGTGCAAATGAAGAATTATTTTGCAAATGAGGACTGAAGATGTTTTTGAATAATTTAAAATCAACAAACATGAGCTTCTTAATATGTGTTCTAACTGCAATTCCATTGTGCTTGGCAATACCTAATATTAAGGGGTCATTTTTCTGTTCAGAAGCAGAGGCTGCATTCAGAAAACACCTGTAACTGAACTGAAATTCATTATGGTATTTGACTATTAAGAATTGCTGAAGGTCTTTGTATAGATACTTAGTAACCTTTTAAAAATATTTCCTACAGATGTTTCTAATTGGGTGCCTAAGACTGACGCAGATATTGAAGAGGAAAGAGCAATAAAGGAAATGTGCTATAAATCTGGTAAATATGGAATTAGTCACTCTTTCCTAAACAGCAATGCTGCCAATATAGTAAACTTTGCATTTTTTTCACTCCTCGGGTACATTTAGGCGAGTATTACAGGATTCAGTATGCTGATGAACACCAATCAACAGAACCCATGTCCTCACCTCCCGAAAATGAGCTATTACCCTTGGAAGCTACTCAGCAAGACTTGCAGAAAGGCAAGTACGTTCCATCTTCTCAGACAATGTTTACCAGTTTTTAAGTTACTGTTACAGGGAGAAACTATTACATAGTTTGCCCATCCTCCTCGCTTTTTTAATTTAGTGACAATGAAAGATAGCATATTACAAAGACCATACAAATGGTCTACAAAGAAGCATACAAAAGAGCATACAAATGGTCTACAAATTCATACCTGATCCTCCTCAATCGAGGGAGAGTCTTTCTTACTCCAGTCTCTCTCCTACCTCCAGGGTCTGGGGTGGTTCCTAAGGGTCAGCCTTAGCAGTAAAGACTGAAGCAAAGGCGGCATTCAGTAACTCTGCCTTCTCTGCATCCTCTGTCACAAATAAGTATCAATATATGAATACAGCTTTTAAGATATGTCTTTATTTATAACTACATACATTCAGAGAAAAGAATAGAGATTAGAAGCAATTCTAGAATTAAATCTCTCTTTATACCCATATGTATTGAAAGCTTTTTAAATGGACTGTTTATCTGATTTTTTGTGGGCCTTAATGAATCAGCTATTTGGTTTCATGGTATTCTTTGCAATGTTTTATTCACTTCAGTTAAAAACAATGTAATTGTAAGAAGAGCAGAGTTTTTGCATTGTTCACATTTCTTCGGGTGCTCTTGAAGTGCAGATAACTTTTTGAGACTCCTTTCCTATAGGAGGTGATTGTTCTGTGGCACAGAGGAACACATTTGTTGAAGGGAAAAGATGTGAGGCACTGCCTCAGGAAAAAGAACAAATTGCATCAAAGTATTCCAATGTGAAAGGTACTCAATTATGATATATTTCCTAATTTTTAGGTGAGAT
The DNA here is from genome assembly GCA_002844005.1 of Limosa lapponica baueri. Classification (NCBI taxonomy): domain Eukaryota; kingdom Metazoa; phylum Chordata; class Aves; order Charadriiformes; family Scolopacidae; genus Limosa; species Limosa lapponica. The sequence goes on along the minus strand of KZ508819.1, from coordinate 8,854 downwards.
TATTTCTCTTCTTCTGCAAGTGCAGTGGACATTACATACTTTACATAAAACCAATCTGAAGTGGAATTTGCTTTCATTGTAAGATGACAGCAGTTGTTGTAGGTTATGGTCCACTTCTGCTGTTTTTAGCCAGTTTGCATCCTCTGTTAAATTCAGTGTGAGCAGGATCGGTCCCTGAGTTACCAAAATCTTTGATGTCCACATCTTTGAGCATGTGATGTGCTGTGCACTTTCCATCAGGTGAAACAGATTTGAATGTATGTGGTGTCTCACATAGGCCTTAACAGAACCAGTAAAACTACCATCAAGGAAAGAACATGAACACTTGCTAAAGTGGACTTAAAAACCAATCACATACAGCAAATTAAAATACCGACACCAAAATACCTCGTTGGATAGACTTCCTCCTTTTCACAAGAGAATTCTAGAATAGATTTGGCAGTGTATGATATATGTCAATCTGATTATTGTAGTTAAATTGTTATCTGATATTACTATGCGGTTTTGAAGCAAAAAGAAAAAAGGATAGATTTTGGCTTTAAAGTACCCCATAAACTGAAGCAGAAGTACATAATTTTTGCTGCATTCTGGCCCTAACTGAGAGGACAGAAGTGCTTATTTACATTAGCAGGAGAAAAGGAAGAATAGGCAAAGCCTGCAAAGTCACAGGGGCCAGGTGAAGAGCACTGTGGCTACTTTATACTGCCACTTGCCTTGAGAGGTTCTGTTTGTAGTCTGAAGGGGGTTACCTCTGCGACCAGTGCTATGACAATTTTAGCCTCATCATTTGCAGTATTTTGTTAACATTCACGAACTGCCCATGTCCAGGATGTATCTCAATGCTACAGACAGAAGTAATTCATAGTTCAGCCAGAAGGTGTCCTTTGGCATGCATTGGTCTCCATGGGCTCAACCATGGCTGTTCCAGAGGTGTCCTTTGGCATGCATTGGTCTCCATGGGCTCAACCAT
>KZ508815.1:36913-48040 GCA_002844005.1 Limosa lapponica baueri | reverse complement strand
TGAGGAAAGGAAGAGGGTTACATGCAGCTGGGGAATTAGGGTAAAATGGAGACTGTGTCCTCAGGTCCTAGTGGACTCTCCATTTATTTGAATAAAGACTTTTTAGGACTCCTCTGTCTCCTTTGTGAACAGCGACCTCTGGCAATGGGATTTTCTGGACATAGGGATGGGGCGTCCACAACTTCTCTGGGCAACCTGTTCTTGTGTCTTACCAACCTCAACATAAAAAAATGGCTTCCTTATGTCCAATATTAGTCTACCCTCTCTCATCTTAGCCATAAGCTCTCAACTTGTTCATCGCTATGTGGACTCAATCCATTCTTTTACTTCTAACAGTTTATAGCCATCAATTACAGCATTCCAGTCGTGTGACTTGTCCCACCATGTTTCAGTGATCCTAGTACTACCTACATTAAGAATGTTCAGAGTTGCTATGAATAAAAACAAAGAGTAGGAATATGTTTCAGGATTTCAGCTGGACCTTTTCTTGAAAAGCAAGATAAAATGGGAGTAATCTGCTGTAGTGATCCTGACAGGGAGACCACTGTACGTCAAGGAGTTAGGGATCCACATAACATTTAACCTCAGTAGCCCAGGTTGCAGAGTACAGCATGGTCTTCAGGCTTGTTTTGTCCTGCACAGATTCTTTGGCTGCAGCATAAATTCAGCCATCTCATTATAATAGAGGAGCCTGCAGGAAGCTCCCACTTAGTACTGGTGATTATGCGATCTGCATGCACTTGCCTTTATCTAAGAGTGCAGCAAGAAATTCTCATGATAATATCCTTTCTGTTTGACAATAGAAATAATGATTAGAGTTGTTTTCTTTAAAGAAAAATCCTATATTAGCTCAAATGACCACTGTGGTGTAATCCTTTCCACAGATGGGATCTGCACAGTGAGCGGTATATGGATCAGAGTCCTGTTCAATGCTAAGCAGGTCCACCTAGAGCAGGTTGCACAGGAATGTTTCCAGGTGGAGTTTGAATGTCTCCAGAGAAGGAGACTCCATCAGATATTAATTGTCATCAGAGGCAAGATAGTGAATTAAAGAATAATGCTAAGGATGGCTTGAAGATTTGATTGACATAACTAGGCTTCTCTTGTCCTAAGTATGATTTAGAAAATATTGTGTGTTTTTGTTTCTTTAACTTGGCATACCCCCCTGCAGAGCTATGTTAAGTAACAAGACAGGAAGGCATGTATGCAGGTATCAATTGTGTAGGCCAGCGCAATGTTATCTTGCAGAAGGAACTTATCTCTGAAGAACGGGGAGCTCCAAGAGGGAGGTAGCATATGGTAATGAATTATTGGACACTAATGAATATATTAATTAGTTCTTGCATGAATATGTATGTGTCGTGTGCATATATGTTGTTAAACTAACTTTCTCTGGTGCGCAGATTTGGAGGAGCGATCACTTGTGCGTTCAGCACTGCAATAAAGGATACCTGCTTAATAGTCATCCCGACTATTGAGTCCTGATTTTGTCTTTCATGGCATCAATTGTCAAGCTTGATTTAGTATTATACTGTGATAAGCAGCCTCTCTTAAAGCAAGCTGATAATGAATTTTTCTCTTGAAAAATGCTTACCATCTCATCACTAGAGTTTTATACCCTAGTGACATAAAATAATTTGAATTGAATTATGCAAGTGTAAAACTGAAGACATATTTTTTATTCATTATCACTGCACTGTGTTGCTGTCTGCTTAAAAATAACCAATGACTATTTTTCAGTCAAATACTCCCTGAACAGGTTCTTTTAGATATTCCACACAAGGAGGGCTTAATGATTTAATGCTAAATTTAGTTATTTGATGATATTTGAGGTTACATGTGATATTGACTTAGAGAAGTGATACAGAAATATACTGAAGTCACAACACAAGCACAATATAGCAATTGCGATGTACAGTTGGATCACAATAAAAAAATTGATTCCTATTACCAGTCTCTATATGTGGACCATCATGATGCTGGGTCTCCCCACTTGCTGGGAAGGAAAACATGGTTTGAAGCCAGCTCAAGCCAATTGCTCTCTGCAAAGTTAATGTTGTTGGTTGTTTGATTTTTATACTCTGTGTTGGGCTGGCTGGCTCAGGAAGAAAATAACATCTATTGATTATTTTAGGAAGGCCATTTACCAGTTGACCCACTCAACTGATACAGTCTTTTATCTACAACAAAGGCTTCTTCCCAGTCCCCTTGGTCTTGAGATAAGTTCAGCTTCCTTTACATACCTGTGATCTATCCTGACATCCTTTTCTGACCTTCATGAGCATGTCATCCTTGCCTATCTTCTCTGAGCCTTCTTCAATTGTAGGGATTCATTAATCAGTCACAGTGTTTAAACATAAAAGAGAGATTTTGAATAATATTTTAATTTATGTAGAGAATGACAGCTGCTTCTGTACTGCAGTTGTGTTTGACTTTCAGTTTCAGAACTGGAAAATGAAAGATGAAAAAGCTAAGAAATTTAAATTCATAAGAGCAAAATCCTTAACACCCAGTAAGTTGAAACATTTCATTATAAGTGTATTTTCATGCTGTTCTGGAGGTAACATAACTCAAAGTTCAGGATTGCATGGTAATTAGACTTTTAGTCTAAGATTTCATTTTCAGGAGTACAAGTAGATTGTTGTGGTAATTATACTAATTCTGGATATGCTCATGAGCTCTAAAATGACCTGTTGCTCAAATACCAGTGTTTGGACTTCATCAGTCTTGTTCTTTAGGATGCTGTTGCTTAAATATATGCACAAAAATGAAGGTTCTTGTGGCATAATTGAGTTGCTTTCCTGCTCAGCTGTTCTAACCTTTGAAGGATTTAGCCCTTAAGATTTAGATCAACAAAAGGAAAATTGCATTAATATTTCAACAGCTTCCTCAGAGAAGATATAGAGGCTTTGTACTGGTTTTGGCTGGGTAAAGTTCTTCATAGTGGCTTGTACGTTATTATGTTTTGGATTTGTTAAGAAAACAGTCATGTTTTAGCTATTGCTGAGCAGTGCTTACAGAGAGTCAAGGCCTTATATGCTTCTCTCACTGCCCTGTCACCGAGTAGGCTGGGGATGCACAATAAGTTGGGAGGGGACACAGCTGGCGCAGCTGACCCCCAACTGACCAATGGGATATACTATAACATCTGATGTCACAGTCAGCAATAAAAGCTGGGGAAAGAAGCAGGAAGGGGAAATGTTAGGAGTTATGTTGTTTTTCTTGCCAAGCCACCATAAAGCATGATGAAGACATGCTTTCCTGGAAATGATTAAATATCTGCCTGCCTATGGGAAGTAGTGAATTAATTACTTGTTTTGCTTGTGTGCGCAACTTTTGCTTTACCTGTCTTTATCTCAACATATGACTTTTCTCACTTTTATCCTTCCAGTTATCTTCCCCTTCCTTCCCGTGGGGAAGTGAGCGAGTGGCTGTGTGGTCTGATTTCTAATGTGGTAGTATCAAATTACAGAGATATGATCAAAACTGCAGAATTTACAGTCCCTTTGCATCTGCTGTCCTGTAGGTCAAACCTTAGGACACTGCCTAGTGAGAGAAGAAGCAAATATTACTCTGAGTCAAGTTTTAAAGCTTTTAAAAGAAAAACTTTAAAAAGAAGAAAAAGTTACCTACATATCTCTATACTACATATAAAGTATTTTCAGTAAGGTAGTAGCTGTAGTATGTTGAGTCACATTCATGTTAATGAACTTGAAATTTAATCTTTGGTTGCAGGAGTACTGAGAGTGTAACACAACATAATTCTTTTGTTGGAGCTCCATCTATGTATTCAATTGCATTAATGCAGCCTGTCTCCTTTGCTGTGCTTACCAATCAAAATTCTTATAACAGAATGGTATAGGGTTGGAAGAAATCTCTGGAGATCATCTATTCCAACCCCCCGCCAAAGGGGGAAGGAGACTTAACCACCTCTCTGGGCAGCCTGTTCCAGTGCTCTGCCACCCTCAAAGTTAAGAAGTTCCTCCTCATATTTAGATGGAAAGTCTTATGTTCCAGTTTTTGGCCAATTAGTCTTATCCTGTAACTGGGCACCACTGTGTGGAATAATTCCTAAAATAAAATTGTATTAAAAATACAGAACTGTTCACACATTAAGGAAAGGTATAAAATGGAAACGTTTCCAGGGTGGAACACAGTGGCAGCTGGTATGTGAGGAACAAGCAAGATCTACGATTCCCTGAACAATATTGCTTGCAAAGCAACACGGAGGATGGAGTGGAGTGAAGATTCCACGGCCAAGCTCTGTGATCATACAGGAGATACGGGAACAAGTTGATCCTATGGAACTGATAAGCTGCATACTTGCTACCCTGAGCCAACAGTCTGTCAAATTTTGATGAAATGCTGTCCTTTGTTTGACCTTTGTTAAACTCTACCTTTAAAAGCGAGTCGAGAGAATTTTACACCAATCATAGTAAAGTTATTTATGACTAGAGTCACTGAAAATCCATCCTGAAGGTAAAAAATAGTATAAAAATAGCCCAAGAAAGGGGGGACACTAGGGAAGACACCATGGTGAACAAGTCAGGGAGGACACCATCACGGACTGTCTTTGACTTCTGGGACCAGTTGAAGGGCTGAGCCTTTCTTCCCCCCATAGGGATGCCTTTGGGTAAGACTTAGACTATACAGAGTGCTTCCTCGGGAAACTTAGAACTCTCTCGAAAGGCTTTTCCTCAGCCCATGCCTTATTTTCCTTTTTCTATGATAACACAAAAGGCGAGCAGCGCTACAGTGGACTGTGCACAGGGGTGGGGGATGTCGCTGGGCTGAGGGGACAGCAGCGGCGCACGGTACTGGGCGATTCCATAGAAAGAAATAAAACCCCGCAGGGCTGCAGGAGGAAAACTCTCATGGCCGGCTATGCGTGGATCTGCTCAGAAGCTCCGGGAAATTAACACATCCCTTGCAGACGGATGCAAAAACTGCCCAGTCTGGAGAAAGAAAAGTGAGTTTTTCCTCCTAAGAAATAGATCGGTTTACTGCTGAATTGAAGGGGGTAATTAGATGGTCTTTCATTTAGTGGGAGAGGCTGCCACGAAGGCCTGAAGCACCTAGGCAGACCTTCCCTGCACATTCGTGTTGTAGGCCAGGGTGAGGGGCTGGTATGGGGGCTGCAGTGCCTTGGTGTGCCTGTGGGGAGGGATGGGAGACCCAATGCCTTGACACAGAAACTCACAACTGGCCCATGCCAACTGAAGAGAGATCAGGATGCAAAGCATCGAATTACAAGGGTAAATATTTATTCATGCACATGAGGTGTCCCAGCCAAGTTGGGGCACCACAAATGTGGTTTTACACAGCGTGTGAGCTGATGCAGGCAGGACGCAGGAACTACCTCAAAACCATGGATTAAGGGCAAAGAACAAATCTAATCTCAATACCTCATGGATCGGGGAACCTCTGAAGCAGCACCTGGGCAGAGGCAGGCAAGCAGGGGACGCAGGCACCGTGGAGCGAGAGTCCTTATTAGCAAGAGAGTCCTTGTTAGCAAGGGAATGAGAGAGCAAGAGAGCTCCCACTTGCTGTTTGGGCCTGTATTTCTAGGATTCAGGCAGGCAGAGTTTTCCACTGTGCTTTGATCTCTTCAACAGCAGGGCAGGAATCTCAGGCGTGTTGGATAAGGTGCCTCTGAGTCCATCCCAGGACTATGTTATCTAAGTGCAGATGTTCTACTTGTTGAGCACGAAAAACTAAGCAACAATTAGTGTGATATATGTGTTTTCCAGCACCCCATTTTTGAGTCACTTGAGCGTGTTTAGAGTACTCATCGCCAATATTCATTTACTTTCCTACAGAGGGGTGTAAGTGAGAAGTTTGAAAACATGCAATTAAGTCCTGATTCTAAAATACAGACATAATCCAGCAACTGTGTTTTGTACTGCTAAAATTCAGAATGCAGATGAGAGTTGTGGAAGTGCAAAAGTACAGCTAGGATATGTTTTCTGAGTCTGACTCAGGTAGGATACTACGCAGAGGTAAAGTATGGGTCTAGCACCATCTAACAGGAGATGATGGTGAAGAAGGAATTAACAAGATGTTTGAGGTTTGACAAGTGCTATACTGCAAAAGATGGTCAATAGTTTTGAATTTAAAATGTGGGCATTTAGTTGTCTGTTCTTGTTACTGTTTTACAGATCTGACTTTTACAGTTTCCCAAAACTTTTATGAAGAATATATGAGCCAGAGAAATGGAAAGGATTTTCTTAATACTTTTACATGAAGAGTGTAAGTGAGGGAAAAAAGTGATTAAACAGGAAAAAAAAATTTCTTTTGTTACTTGTAGAACTGTGGAATAGTTATTAGGTATAGGCAAAGATACCTGTAGAATTAAAGACTTTTTTAGAAAAGCAGAAAGCAGTTAAAGCGATGCTTCCAACGTGACTCAATTAAGGATTGTCTTCCTAATTCAAAGACCTTTCAATTACACTACTCCTGGTTTGAGAAGCTGCAGGTTAAAATTAACAGGGTGAGACATATTTGACTGGTATGAAACAGAGGTCTCTAACGGCAAACTAGTTTGGTGATTTTTTTTTAAAATTAAAAAGTTTGTGTGTGGTTTGTATTTTTTTCTCTTAAAATAAGGATTGCTATGGATAATACTGTAGCAGAAACCTGAGGTTTTTTTCATGAGGAGTAAGATCCCTAGAACTAAACTCTGAATGAGGTACAGACCACCTACCCATGTGCCCCATGGGCTTTGATCAGGAGGAACACTTTGCATTTTGACATCATGTTGTTTTCTATTCTGCTGCGTTTTGAAGCTTGCCAATGATCTGTAGTTTAAAGGATAGTGCTCCCATACAGTGTTAATAGACTTCTGGAATCTTGATCAGTGTTTTGCAGATGTGTTTTTTTTGCAGTCTTCTTTTGGCTAGTCGGTGTTTGTGTGGGGAGATGCTTGCTCTTGAATTTCAAATGATTACATTCTTTGCTGGGCCTCAAAATTAAGGATTTGGGCTGCTTGGTTATCTACCTGGGCCTCTTTTTGTTGGAATTGGATTTTCTATTTGAAAATCATTTAATTTCCACAACAGAGATATTTCGCATACAATCTGTTTTAAAGGGATGTTACATTATTAGTCTAACTCCAGACAGAACACTTGAGTCTTGCACATTGAGAAATTGCAATGCATGTTTTGATGCTTTTCATTATGCTTTATCCCTTCTACATCAGACCTGCTCTAATAATGGATGTTCATTCCCTTCCTTTCTGCAATTAAGAAGTTAAACTATAGAAAAAGTACACAGGCTCGGATTGCCAGGATGGTGTGAACAAAATGGCACAGGGAGTAAGGACTCTTTTTCCAAAAATAATTGCTTGAAAGGCAGATTTCATTTTATTTTTTTTTCTCAATGTGGCTTTTAACTCTTTCCATTGTTTAGTTGCTTGGAATATTGTCTCTTTCTCATCAAGATGATATTCCATTGTTTCACTGATGGTCTTTAGTACATTTGTCTCTCTTCATTTGTCAACAAACACATCTGCTAGACAAAAGACTAGTTTTACCCCCTATTCAGTTTTAGGAAAATTTAAGAACTACTAGATTAGGCATTAATTTAGGTATCTCTTGAGATTTGCACAGGAAGGTTTGGTTGGAAACTCTATTTTTTTGTTGTCTATCGTACACCATACTACCATAAAAGTTAGAGGAAATCATATATTTTAAAAATGCAAAATAATGCTATGATATGATGTCTTGTTCTTAAATACCATTAGCTATTATGTAGTATTTGATTATAATTGTTTTGTAAAATAATGTAGAGGATGAGGCTTATTCAGTGTACTAGCTCATTTTGGAAAGTTTAGAAGTATACAGACATCAGTCTCTATGAGTACGTTATTGAGGTTATACATATAGTAGTACTATATCAAGGACTAGCAATATTTCAGTGTTATTTCTTATGTGGGAGACTGAAAAGCATAACACTCAAACCTGCTGGGGTGGGCAGGGAAGGAATTTTTTTTTACAGACTTGGTAGACCCAGAAGTAGGGGGATTATATGGAACCTTACTCTTTGTTATATGATAGTGTGGCTTAGTATACATGAAAAACAATTAATCTTCCCTTGCAGTAAACAACAAGGAAATTGACAGATTTGTTCTCTTCTGAGGTTTTGCTTTGATTTTGCTTTTTGTCTGCTTGCCAGGATTTATTTTGGGAAAAAAACAAGAAAAAATATTTAAAGATTTTCCAAATGCTTTTCTTTTCCCTTGTGAATAAAGGCATTTTTCTAAAAGTGTTCTGTATCTGTTTGTTTTTGTTCTTTTTAAGATGATTTTACATAATGAGCTGCACTGCAATTTGTAGATATTTTTTGTGTGATGCTATGTGAAAATGAATTTCAGTATGAATGTCTATAAATAAATTAACGAAAGAAGGTACAGTTTAAAGGAATACACTATTGAATTTCAGATGCAAAAAATAGTTCCTGTTGGAATTAAATGATTCACAAAATTTTATACATTGTTGCCACTTTGTTTTATTAATCTTCATAATATGAGTTATCACTAAGTACTTTTCTGATCTAGGGAACTATAATTCTATGACAGAACATGAAACAACTTGTTGAGGTTAACAGTTCTTTGCAATTTTTACTTAATTTCTTTTTAAAAGGAAGACATACCTTTAATCTTCCTTTGTCATGTATACTAAGTGTAGAGATGTAAATCAGTTTTCTTCGGCACTGCCTATATTTGTTTGTATGTATCAGTAATGTCTTTCAAAAATCAGTAAACCTGCTAGAGGACTTCTTTTTTTAGCAAAATACTTAAAAGAAATATATCAAAAATTTCAGTGTTTTATGAACAACTCTTTATGAAGGTGATTAATTTCATCTGTGAAGCTGCAAAAAATATATACATGTGGTTTATTTTAAACATATGAAGAAAAATCTGAAGGACTGAGCAGTGTGTACAGTTCAGCAGCTGAATGTGTATTTTCAGGAAGATATCTCTGGTATGATATCACACTGCTATCACATTTTAAAAAAATTAAATTTTAAAAGTTTTTTCTATCCAGAAATTTGATTAAGCATTTTGCAAGTTTTAGTAAGTGGGTATAGTTAATATTGTTTGTAAATCAAGCCAAATCACTTTGTGTCACTCTTTGACTTTATTTCCTCCCCCATGTCACAAGCTACCAGCCTATTTTAAGGAAAAATTTGCTTTTGACATAGAAAGACAGAGCCTCATTAGACACACCTCCCTAGATGAGCTGCCTTTTTTTCTTTGTAAGACTCGATAGTTAGGAAATTAGTTCTGTGATACATGAAGCATTTGAGTAATGTTCGTACAACCTCTGTTAAAGTAGGACTATAATGAAAGAATAAAACACGAAACTATAACATCAGTTAAACACATTCTTTTCCCTACTCTGTCTTTGTGAGATTTGGATTATTCCATTTTGTTATTAATGATAGAGTATTATTAATTAGTACAAGTAGTAGAGTGTTATATAGATAGCAAACAGTATTAACAATGCAATATAACAATACCTTCTGTATCAGTGAAGCGCTAAGACTAGCATAATATTTCCAGTCTAGTATTGTTCTTGTGCAAGAATGAGAATTTTCTCATGTTGTTTTAATATTAGCTAGCTTCTACATTTTACTCAATTCCAGCAGGTCAGTTAAGAATTAAAAATGGATTAAGAGAATTTCATGAAGTCTGCTTTGAAATAATCATCCTTAACTTAAAGAATGATTAAAAAATTGACAAATATCTCTGCATATGTTTCTTTTAGCTGCTTATCAAAGAGAATGACTTTCAAAGGCCATCTGCTTTTTTCCAGCCTATTTCCTCCTTAATTTCTTACTAAAGAAATAATTTATTACAAAAATCGGATTGACTATAGAATTGCATAGATAGTGTTCAGGCAATGTTTATTCCTGTCACTATACACAATATGGTATTTTTGAAGTGGATAACAGTACCTGCATAGGTGTGCACAACTTGATGATCTGTTATGTCAAGTAGCCAAGTTGCAGGAAAAAGTTAAAAGTCTGTGCAGTATGAGAGGAGCCAAGACTGAGATGATAGGTGGTTTCATAGCCATGTTCCTGTAGCAGACACCACTGAGAATGAGGCACTTTGGACCCTGGAGACCCAAAAAAGCAGGACTCTGCTTCAGTCTCCACCCTCCAGCATCACAACAATAAACAGATATGTAGCTTTAACAGCTGTAGACACTCACAAGCAAGATATGCAAGGGGAAACTGTACCAGCAGCACACAGTGGATACTGTAAAAAGAAAGGATGAGTGCTAGTAGTGGATGACTCCCTTTTAAAGGGCACTGAGGTGCCCATCTGCCAACCTGAGAGGGAGTCATGAGAGGCAGCTAAGATCCGAGAGGGTGCCACAACAACAAGTGCACAGACTACTATCCACTCTTACACTTTTCTGTGGGCACGAAAGACATGGCAAGCCAGAGCCTGGGCAGAATTAAGGAAGACAATAAGCCCTAAGGGTGCAAGTGAAAAATACTGGTGCCCAAGTTATATTTTCCTCCATTTTACCAGTTAGAAGAAAGGGAACAGCCACAAATGAACAGATATTGCATATCAAATTCTGGCTACACAGCTGGTGCTGTTGTGAGGGTTTTGGCTTTTATGACAAAGGGACATTCTTTGCTGATTATAAACTGTTAGGGAGGGATGGAATCCACCTGTCTAGAAGAGGCAAGGGAATCTTTGGCAGAAGGCTGGCCAAATTGGTGAGGTGGGATTTAAACCTACCCGGCAATAACATGGAGCAGATCCTCCTGGAATCTCTGCTAAGGCAGGTGGAAAATAAGGAGGTGATTGGTGACAGCCAACATGGCTTCACCAAGGGCAAATCATACCTGAAAAATCTGGTGGCCTATTACGATATTGCCACAGCCTTGGTATACAAGGGCAGAGCAACAGACGTCATCGACCTGGACTTATGCAAAGTGTTTGACACTGTCCCACATGACATCCTGGTCTCTAAATTGGAAAGGCATAGATTTGATGCATAGACCACTCGGTGGAAAAGGAACTGGCTAGATGGCCGCACTCAAAGGGTTGCGGTCAATGGCTCAGTGTCCAAGTGGAAACCAGTGATGAGTGGCATTCCTCAGGGG
>KZ508815.1:18786-35573 GCA_002844005.1 Limosa lapponica baueri | reverse complement strand
TACAGGAGAGATGGGGAGGGAGCCTTTATCAGGGAATGTAGTGATAGGATGAGGGATAATGGTTTTAAATTGAGAGAGGGGAGTTTAAGATTAGATATTAGGAAGAAATTCTTTACTGTGAGGGTGGTGAGGCACTGGAACATGTTGCCCAGGGAAGTGGTGGATGCCCCATTCCTGGAGGTGTTCAAAGCCAGGCTGGAAGGGGCTTTGAGCAACCTGCTCTAGTGGGAGGTGTCACTGCCCACGGCAGGGGTTTGGAACTCGATGATCTTTAATGTCCCTTCTAACCCAAACCACTCTCTGATTCTATGACTTGGGTTCCAAAATCGCAATGCTCACACCATCGCGTCCAACTGAGGAATAAGCCAGGCCAACCAGAGCAGTGACAGATGTTCCTTATCTGACTCCAAAGATGAGAACCAGAAGGCCAGAGAACTCAAGGGTGTGTACGGCTATGGTGGATCATCTTGCACCCCTCCAGGGAAACCTTTATGCTCGACTTCCTTTCTAAAATGCCTGTACACCAACACACAGAGCATGGGGAATAAGCAGGAAGAACTAAAAATCTGTGTGCATTCACAGGGCTGTGATCTCATTGCAATTACAGAGACATGGTGGGACAACTCGTATGACTGGAATACTGTCATGGATGGCTATGTACTTTTTAGGAAAGACAGGCCAGCGGGGCAACGTGGTGTAGTTGCTCTCTATGTGAGAGTGCAACTGGAATGTATCGAACTCTGCCTAGGCATGGATGAAGAACGTGTTGAGAGCCCATAAGGGTAAGAATTAAGGGGCAGGCTAATATGGGAGACACTGCTGTGGGTGTTTACTACAGACCACCGGATCAGGAGGAGGAAGTTGATGAGGCCTTCTACAGACAGCTGGAAATAACCTAATGAACTACCCTGACATCTGTTGGAAATGCAGCGCAGCCAGTCATGCACAGTCCCAGAGGTTTCTGCAGAGCATTGGTGATAACTTCATTACACAGGTGGTGGAGGAACCAACAAGGAGAGGTGCTCTGCTGGACCTTGTGCTAACAAAGAAGGACTAGTTGGGGATATGAAGGTTGGGGGCAGTCTTGGCTGCAGTGACCATGAGATGGTGGAGTTCAGGATCCTGCGTGGAAGAAGCAGGGCAAAAAGTAGAATTACAACCCAGGACTTCAGGAGGGCTGACTTTGGCCTCTTCAAAGACCTACTTGGAGGAATCCCATGGGCTAAGGCTCTAGAAGGAAGCAGGGTGCAAGAGAGCTGGTTAATATTCAAGCACCACTTCCTCCAAGCTCAAGGTCAGTGCATCCCTAGGAGCAAGAAACCAAGCAAATGAGGCAGGAAACCTGCATGGATGAGCAAGGAGCTTCTGGAAAAACTCAGATGGAAGAAGCAAGTTTACACAATGTGGAAAAAGGGACTAGCCACTTGGGAGGAATATACGTACGTTGTCAGAGTATGCAGGGATGCAATGAGGAAGGCTAGGGCCTACTTGCAATCAAACCTGGCAAGGGACGTCAAGGACAATAAGAAGGGCTTCTTCAAGTACATCAGTAGAAAAAGGAAGACTGAGGAAAATGTGGGCCCACTGCTGAATGAGGTGGGTGCCCTGGTGATGGAGGATGCAGAGAAGGCGGAGTTACTGAATGCCTTCTTTGCTTCAGTCTTTACTGCTAAGGTCGGCCCTCAGGAATCCCAGACCCTGGAGGTAGGAGAGAGAGTCTGGAAAAAGGAAGACTTTCCCTTGGTTGAGGACAATCGGGTTAGAGAGGTCATTCAGGCAAAGTCGACACCCACAAATCCATGGACTCTGATGGGATGCACCCGCGAGTGCTGAGGGAGCTGGCAGATGTTATTGTGAAGCCTCTCTCCATCATCTTTCAAAGGTCATGGAGAACAGGAGAGAGGTGTCTGAGCACTGGAGGAAACCCAATGTCACGCCAGTCTTCAAAAAGGGCAAGAAGGAAGACCCGGGAAACCACAGCCCAGTCAGCCTATAGCTAGCGGTGTTCCCCAGGGGTCAGTACTGGGTCCGGTCTTGTTCAACATATTCATCAACGACCTGGATGAGGAGACAGAGTGTACCCTCAGCAAGTTTGCTGATGACACAAAACTGGGAGGAGTGGCTGACACACCAGAAGGCTGTGTCGCCATTCAGTGAGACCTGGACAGGCTAGAGAGTTGGGTAGAGATGAACTTAATGAAGTCTCTGAGGCCATAGCTGAGATGAAGAGCCTGTTGTTATGAGTTGCATTTGCCTTTGTGTACAATTATTACCTTGGAACTCTTTAATCAAATGCTTTGGATGAAAGAGAGAGGAAGAGGTATAGTGTAGAGTTGAGCAAGGCCAATGTTGAGATAGCACATCTTTAATTTTTATACAGATATTAATTTTTTTATCATGATAGGGAAGAAGGAAGGAAATCTGAAAAGGGAAGAAGGGAAAATATAGCCACTTAAGATGGCAAGCTTAATTTTCTGTTTTATATTTGAAAGTAAATACAAAATTGCTCATGTAGTAGAGATTTCTGTTTTAAGTTTTGAATAACGAGACATAAGCGTCCTTAAAACCTGTTTAATTCTTTCGGGTAATAACATCAAGCATTTTGATTTGTATAGCTGCCAGGTAGCCTTGATCTTTTAATCATGTATTGAATGTTTTAACTTGTCATTTAAGCCTTTAATAGTCTGTAGATGTCAAAACAGGTATTTATTTTTTTAACTATTACTGTGGGATATTTGGACTGTGATTTGATTATGGCTTATATAATTGTTTTTCTTCTTTTGCTAGGAAACACTGCATTACATGACTGTGCAGAATCTGGAAGTTTAGAGATCATGAAGATGCTTCTCAAGTACTGTGCTAAGATGGAAAAGGATGGCTCTGGAATGACTCCCCTTCCGTCAGCCAGTGTGACAGGCCACAAAAATATTGTGGACTTTCTGACCCAACATGAACAGACTAGTAAGACAGAATGTATAAATGCTCTGGAACCTCTTGGAGCAACATTTGTGGACAAAAAGAGAGATCTCCTTGGTGCTTTGAAATACTGGAAGAGAGCTATGGAAATGAGATACAGTGATAGGACTAGTATTCTAACAAACCTGTGCCACAAACACTAATTATGGCCTACGACTATGCTAAAAAGTAAACAGCTCAGAAGAAATAGAAAATCTTATTGCAGACCATGATGAGATGAGAATGCAAGCACTATTAATTAGAGAACGTATTCTTGGTCCTTCTCACCCAGATACATCCTATTATATTAGATATAGAGGTGCTGTCTATGAAGACTCTGGAAACTTTAAGCGATGCATCAACTTATGGAAATATGCTTTGGACATGCAGCAGAGCAATCTAGATCCACTGAGCCCTATGACAGCCAGCAGTTTGCTATCATTTTATGACCTCTTCTCCTTTATTCTGCAGGACAGGGCAAAAGGCCTGCTAGGTACTACTGTTACAGTTGATTATCTCATGGGTACACTCTGCAAAATGTTCTTGAAATAGAGCGGGCCATGAAACAAATCCAGTGCCCTCATTATCCAATACAGCTGAACAAAGCCCTTTCCATCATTTTGCATTTAATTTGCTTGTTGGAAAATGTACCTTGCAGCTCAGAACAGGAACAATTTAAGAAACAGAATATTTATAAGTTTCTTAAACTTCAGCCTAGAGGGAAGAATAATTTTAGTCCAATTCACCTTGCTATTGAGAAGAATACTACATGTGTGTCACTACCCAGTTTGTAAAATCCCCTCTCTACAATTTTGTGCTATCCTAGTGGAATGTGGTGCTAATATAAATGTCAGAGACTCTGATAACAACAGTCCTTTACATATTGCTGTACTAAACAATCATCCGGATGTCATGAATTTTCTTATCAAGTAAGGTTCACACTTTGATGCCACAAACTCGCATAAACAAACTGCTACTGATTTGCTAGATGAGAAGAAAAGAGCAAAAAACTTAATCCAGCCTATAAATCATACTACGTTGCAGTGTCTTGCTGCTCTTGTTATAGTGAATCATAATATATGCTATGCAGGGCACATCCCTGAAAAACTAGAGAATTTTATTTTGCTTCATAGATAACAGTGTGCAGTTCCAGAGAGCTGTTGTTGAAGTGTGACTTAGTGGTGATCTTTTCCTTGAGCGCTGTTGTGATATACCAGTATTCCCTTAGTTTGCTCCATCTTGCTCTCATTGGTTAAAGCATTATTAGCATCGCATATGCAGAATTGGTTAACAAATATTTGAATATGCCATATATTATATTTTGTGTATTGTTTAGAAATGTAATGCTATATATGGACTCTTAAAATTGTTTGCCAATGCCTTGTCTATTCTGGTCTTATTTGCCTGTTGGGTATTTAGGACTGAGTTGTATATTTTCTACTGATGTCTTTTTACTACAACTGTTGTGTGGATTTTATACAGTTAGAGGGTCATCTTTTTTGGTTTTGCTTGAGTGTTTCTACTATTACTATATTCTTTTTCTATGGCTTTGTTTAACTGTGAAAGTTTTATAGACTTGTTAACGTTTGCAACTACAATAAGTGCTTTTTGTCTTCTCTATGCACTGAGTTAAATGTGAATGTTTTGCGTGAACATATTTCTATGCAGCAGTTGGCCACTTTCAACTTAAATGCCCATATTAATTTTCAGTTGTTTGGAGCTCTTTTTGAGGACACTGCCTTCATAGAATGACAAATTTTGGAGCTACATATCACCTTTCTGAACTGGAGTTTAACTTTTTTATGTAGCTGTAAGTCAGGTTACTTTGCTCTTGATCCTCTGGAAATCTGTGCTAAATTTGGGATAAAAAAATATCTCGTGTTCTCATGGTAATCCACTTGAACTTTTAATCTGATAATAGTTCTCTCATATCGTGTAATTAGGGGAAGAATCCTCATCAAGTACAACTGACAGCTTCCCTTTTGCTCTAATGTCTTGCTTGTGTTGGTTATGTGACTACTTGTAAAGTTTGTTCAAAGTTGAAAATCAAACTTAATGATACACTCTAATGAAAAATAGATTAAATGTATGCCATAGTTTAATTTTACAAATCGATTTCTTTAGCTACAAAAGAAATAAAAGCACGTTGGTGGTGTGATGCTTATCAGTCCAGAAATATAGACATCATCAGTATCATTATAAAATAGTAAATGGCTTTATGCCAGAATAATAGAAATTCTACAGAAGTATCTCCTCTTCTTCATTTTCAATATCTTTATAAATGCATGGTTTTTTCCATCTCTATTATCTGTCAGCTGGACTTAAAGAAAAACAGTTCTGTTGTGTATATATAGCTCCTAAATAAACTTACCTTTTTTATAGTATTTGCACAATAGCTTAACTTTTAGAATAGGAAGGGCTCTTTTGACTTATTAAGAAATCTATAAAAGAATTTCGCAAAGGAGAGTGAGATTCAGGTATTTAATATAATTCAGCACTTTACTGTTGGTTATTATTAGAATTCATTATGGCACATTAGCCCTGCAAATGTCTAAGTGAAATTAATTTGTGTCGAGTAGAATATAGTTTACATGCAAATTTAGTATTCTTGCATATTGTATATTGCTGACTTGATGTTTCATTTCCGTGATGGGCAATAAATGGTTTTCTTGCTCCAGAAACTCAACAAGTTGATTTATGCTTTTGTTTGTTATAGAGATATTTAAAAGCCAAATTAAGTGGATAAAGGAAAAAATATTTAGGGGTTTTTTTTAAATTTGATGTTGGAGTATTTTTCTTTTGTGAATTAAGTTGATGGAGAATGTCTTAAGAGTATAAAAGAGTATATGTATAAAAAAGTTCATCCTTACTTCTTGGCAGTTTCTGGTTTTCTCTTAGTGTACAGTGTGGAGCCAACAAGCTTAGCCATTTTGGGTAAAATATTAGGATACTTTTAAACAAAGATATGTTGAAAGTAGTGCTGTTTGTATATTGCGAATTTCAAACTCTTATTTTTAAACAACTTTCACCTGTTTGTCCCATGGCATACGTATATTGTATGAAATTCTGAGTATAAGAATCCTTTTTGTTTCTCTTGCAAATGTGCAGCAGTAAATCTTCTATTAAATTGTTTGATTTTTTTTTCTGATTCAGCTACATGCCATGCCACCCAAGTTGTCAGTTGTGAGAACAAGTAGTTTGATTTTGTATTTCTTATTTTTGATATGCTTCTCTACTACTCTCTAAGATGGTGTAATCAACAAATCATACCACGCTAGAAACAATCCACGATCTACTTCAAGCCATAAAACACATTATACTTCAAGTAATAAAAAATAGTCTTCTTTCTATATGTCACAAAGAAAGGGATTTTTGGGTCACTGTTTTATACTCTGGAATCTGTACTGCTCTTTAGTGTTTTTGATTTGAATTTGTCTTTATAATTGTATAACATTCTGTTTAAAATTAGTTACTTAGGGATTGTTTAGTTCTATTTCTGGAGTAATAATTGTGGCAGTATGTGCTGCTATTGTTAACAAAGTTTTGAATGGAAAACACCCCAGAAGAGAAAGCATATCACTATCTATTATCTGTAACTTTAGTAAGATTAGCCCCCTTACAGGGCTTATTGTTGTAATTGTTAACAACTTGGATTTTTGGGTTTTCTGTTTCTTTTTAACTTATGAAGTACCAATTCACTGTATGTGATTCTGTCTAAAAAACTACCAATACACATCAGTTCTAAAGATTATCACCTATATTCAGAATTTAATTTTGCAAGGTCATGAGACTGACGAATTCTTAACTGTGATGATATTCAAGCTTAGGTGACCAGGTGGATAAGTCAATACATTTAGTTCCACTTTCTATTTAACCCTGTATGTTTACTTTACTCCCATATAATTTTTGCTTTGTTTTAAAAGAAATCGGTACAGAGCCTATGTTGGATAATGTGTTAAGGATTAGTTAAGGATTTACTGATTGGCAAAGTAGGGTAAGGCCCTGTCTGAGATGTCTGTGCCACTATGGCCAGTGCTAATAGGTAGTAGCAGTTTTGCCCCCTCAGCCCCTAATTCAAACAAGGAATGTCTACACTTAAGTATTAACATCAACTTTTTGGACTAGGTTTTTGTTTTGTTCTGTTTGTTTCATTAATTCTTATTCTTATTACCCATTCAGAGATGGGAATAAGATTATTTTAGTGAAACATGTTGATGCTAAATTCAATAGTGTTGCTAGCTGAACACAAACCATAGTAAGGACAAGGAATTAAAGAACACTCAGAATTGTTATCCTTTTTTGTCATATTATTAACTCATTATTTTTCTGTTCTTCCCATTTTTTGGGTTTTTTTTCTGATTAAAAGTACTTTTTCAGAGCTGCCAAACCATAAAGATATTGAGAACATTGAGGAAAAAATTTTATGCCCTGTGGGGGTGAAATAGATTTAAAAATTGATTAAATAATTTGCAGGTATGTATTTTTAAAGACAAGGATACTTGTTGAGACCTTTGAAGTTGGATTTATTTTTTATATAAATACTAAAAGCACTCTTCCTTCTAATCTTCTTGGGTTTTCACTGAAATTCTTCAGCCAGGAAGATGAAAAGTATTGTGGTTTAAAACAAAAAAACCCAAAAACTCACCCCAAAACACTGTTCTTGCCAAATTCTAAAATTATATTCCTATTTTTATATCACTTATGTCAGTAACAAGACTCCAGCTGCCTGTGGTGTCTTTGAGGTTCTAATTGGTACACCGTATGAAGGCACTTTTTATAATGCAGGGCAACAGTGTGGTAATTTTTTCCATGTGTACTCTGCAACAGTCTTTGGATAGGAGGAATTTTTATTTATTACTTAATTAGCAAAAGTTCTCTTTTAACAATTGTTTTGAAACTGGTTGAAATTAAACTCTTTCCACTTTTATAAAACACTATCTTATAGAAGGAATGGAATGCTATAGCAAAATTCTTACTAAAGGTTAAAAAAAGGATAAAAACCTTCATAGGAAAGACATGTGCTGCCTCAGTTTTACATCAACTGCAAGTTAATAGAAGCAAGACTACTCTGGAAATAGCTTCCTCATGCTTTGAATTATAGAGTGCAATGCCTGCTATACACTAAAATATTGACAAATGCGAGTACAAAGACTTAATACTAATTTCTGTGGTTTGTGCCTACAATGAAGTGGTACTTAATGCTTCAGAATAACTTTGAGGCATATGATTGATATATACTAGACTTAAATATAGTTTGTTTTACATTGTTCAGATCTCTGCTTTAGGTGTGAAAGTAACTGTTGAACCCTCAGTGAGCAGAATGAAAAGTGATTGTTCATTTGGTTTTAACTAACTCTATATTTGTTTCCATTCTATCACAAAGACTTCCTGTGCAGGAAAATTCCATGTAATTGAAATTTTTCAAATATAAATTAAAATATATCATTTATGTATCTTGAAATACTGCATTTTTAAAAAAATTTCTCTTCAGTGATAACGTAAAAAAAGAAATAACAAATATATTTCTCTGCTCTTACTCTGTTTAGGCTCCAAATGCAGATTACATTAAAGATATGTTTTGGATAACACCTGTCTGAGTCTAGATATCTGTTTTCTTTAGAGTTACTGTAATACCGGTTGCTAAACCTCTTTTTCAGTTGAGTATGAATAGTTAAATATGAATGATGCAGCTTTAGACTTTGATCTTCTTGTTGTTAATTATTATACTTTAAACAGACTATCATGTTTCATTCTCTTACTTTGAAATGATGGTCCAGCCAAACGTTTGAATTGTGGTGATGGGCAGTAGTAAGGAAAAGGCTTAAACTGAATGATACAGGTGTAACTTTCACAGGTTTTCTAGAATATGCAGTTTGTCAAGCTATTAACTCTGTATAAACATAGTAGTGTTTGTTTATAGCATAAACAAAAGTAACTATAAAGATCTTGTAATAAATAAGCAACAGACACTTTTCCAAGAAAATTGCACAAATTAATTTTTATAGCTTTTGAAGTCTATTGCTTCCATAATTTAAAAAGAGAAAAATATTCAAAGTATGAGAGAATTAAGTCAAGATCCTTATTAAAAAGGTCTTCAAAAGTCTTGTGTTCTGTAGAACATTACCATCAGAATTCTGAGATCTTTATAGTTATGCACGGTAGTCATACTTAAAAGGAAGTGTACACTTCATTTCAAAGTTTATTTAGACTTATTATTTATTGGTAACAAACAGCATAAAGAAGATGAGGCACTGGATGGGGAAAATTGGTCCAGAGTTCTCACAGTAAGATAATTACACAGATGACTTACTGAATCAAATATAGAATCTCTTAGTTAGGAAACAAAGAACTGGAAAGATTCACATCGTTATTCATCTCTCTGCAGTTGCAGATGATGATAGATGTTTAGTCCAGAAGTGTCCGCTGGCTATCTAAACTGTGCCTATGCAAAATCTTTCATCTCTGTCCATGGCTGGGATTAATTTTCCAACTCTCTCCAATTCTCTTTGTGCAGAAGGGTTTCTCCAGATGTGATGACTTGCCATCACCCCCAGTGAACTCAGTTGTCCACTCTGCCTCTCCCATCTGCACTTGTGTTGCACTGCTAGTTGGAATCAGCTGCCAAACAAGTCAGCCCTTTTCTGCCAGGGATGTGCAGTTCTTTCTGAAATTTGGGTGCAGAGAATGAGTAATGGTGGCTATTCAAACATAAAAACCTATTAATTCAAACTTCCCTCCACCTCTGATGACCCTTTTCTAGACATTCCATTGTTGTTTCACATTGGGAACAGTAAAGAAAGAAAACACAATTGCTCCCAGCTGTTTCCTGTTTCCCAATCTTCCTCTGCCACAGCTGTGATTGACTCCAAGCCCATGTTTAAATGGGAAGCACTTGAAAAGATTTGGTCCTTGCTATGCCTTAAGCAGTTTGTGCTATTTCTAAATGATATTAGTTAGAAAGCAATAGGATTGGAAGAAATACAGGGTTCAGCTTGCTTGTCTGTTTTTTATTTGCCTGGTTCTTCAAACAAGGTAAGGATGCTTATGTTGTTGCTTAGTCTCCTCACTAATGTGAAATTTAGGCTTTCTTATTCACTCTGTGCAATGTATTTTGTCTTAGGTGAGGTTGTGGATGAGTACTATGCAGTTGGTGGTGTAAGTTGTTTTAAGTCTAAGCAAATGTCATCATAGAATCGGTAACATAAGCTTTCTTCCCGTGCAGAAGGTACTTAAAAGCTTTGTTCTTGTTTAAGCACCTTTTCATATGCTTTGGTACTTTCAAACATGCTGATTTTGCAGTTTGTGGATTCTGAAAATATCTGCCTTTAATGTGTCGCTTCCACGTTGTCTTCCCAAGTTCCACTAGTTTATCCACTAGGTTGCTATTTCATGCTGCTGCGAGAAGGTTCCTTCCTTCTCCTGTACACAGCAGCCAGCACCCTCCGGCATACCTTGATCCTTCTGTCAGCAGTAACAATAAGGGTAGGAGAAAGCGAACATGGTGAGCAAGCTATATAAAATCCAATAGTTGCTCCTGTTCTCCAGAAGTGAGAAGCACTGTGTTGATCCAGGCAGCTGCCTACTTTGAGTTTACATCAGGAGCTAGGATGAGCACCAGTCTAGTTGCCTGAATGTATTGTTCTAATCATAAATGGTACAGAGATAAGCCAGTGGAGTGCCGCTCTTAATAACTCCTTGAACCCTGCTCCATTTTGTCTTCAACAGTGTGATGTTTTTCTATGCTGGCAGAAAATATCCAGGAAGAAAATTTCTCAGTGATGAAAGAAGTGCGTGCTGCTGCTGCAAAACAAGGGTCGTTTATAAGGCAATAGTAAATTCTATTTGGGAGGTGATGGTGGTGGTGAGAAGATGTTAAAAGAATACTCAGTGAGAAAATGAAGTTTCCTTATTGGTGGCAAAAAGTAGTGCAAGGCAATTACTACAGATAAAGTGTCAGCTTCTGTACTCACATATCATAACCTCCCAGATCAGAAAAGATAACGTAGTAACATTTCAGTAGTGTTAGCAAACTTCAACCCCAAGAAAAGAAGCAGAAGTAGAGATGATATCTTTGTGTCTTCCTAGTAGTTAAGAATTTATACATAGTCATTGAAGTGTTCTCTGATATGGTACTAAAAACTTCTGTGATCTCTTTCTGTGCTTGATGTGAAGTCACTAAAGTCCCTTCTATAAAAGGCCTCTCAGTACAAACGTTTTACTTTCTAGGCAAAGTTAATATGTACTGTCCACTCTTCAGCAATCTGCTTGGGTAAAAGAGAACTCTTGAAGTGAGGAAATACTCCAGCAGGGGCAGAAACAAACAAAAAAATATTTTAGGTGCTGTGCAACAATATCAGAAAACTAAAGAGCAACTTTATGCTGAATAAATTCTTGTTAAATGAAGTAACTTCAGAAACCAGGAAAGAATGTGCATCCTTTTCTTAACGCAGGAATTCTTTCTTCACAACTGAAACAACCCATTTCTTTTATCTGTAAAAAATTGAATAAAGACCTCAAGAAGAAAAGGTTAAGTTGAAATTGCCTAGATCTTTTATTATTATATGTTCTTCCAATAAAGGTTTCTTAGCTCACAGTGAGAGGCAATTCAATAATTGTTCAGATAGTTGAGAATTGGGAATCTTGCTGTTACTATTCAAACTGAGGAATTTATCTGCTTTTGGATGGAGGTGGGGTATTTTATTAATCAAGGCTATTTAAAAAAAATAAAAAGAAAAAACTTCCTAGAATTTGTAGTCTCTGTCTCCTGCACAAGCACTTAAACAGTGAAGACTACTGAAAGGTATCCTCTTCGACTTAGCAGCTAAGGTTGAACACATTTTGGGTACCAAACAGCAGCTTAAGATGCTTAAGACATTCCGTTGCAGTTAGTAAGACAGGGTCCAGCAAGCGTGCCTGTATTAAATCAAAATATGTGTGTATAACACTGTTTGCTGCAAGAGCTGTGAACCATCCTTAGTAATTACCTATGCTCTCAAAGTCTGTTCTCTTTTTATTTGCCTCAAGCAGCAGAGGCAAAGCAGTGTGACTGAAAGTCACTAAGAAGCAACTTCAGAGATATCAAGGCACTAAGAGAAGCAGAAGTATTAAACATCATTGTTTTATTATTTGTCTGGCTATTAGATAATGAATGCAGGGGAAAAAAATCTGCACTTGGACAGAGATATTCACTTAGCAGAAAACTTCACAAAGATTATAGGGGTTTGTATATTCGATGGCATATCTGGGTAAGTAGACGCTATTATTTTGGTCTGTCACAAATACATAAACATGTGACAACCTAATATAGCAGGGAAAAGAAGTCTAAACCTACCTTTGTTTCCTTTCCTGCTGGGAGTGTTTTACAATCTGATTGCAAGTCATCTTGTACTCCAGCCCTGCAGTTAACTCTTGGAGGAAATCTGATAGTTATGTACAGAACACTACCATTGAGGCTGCTCATTAAGTGGAAGGAGAAAGAAGAGTGTGTTCCAATATTGATAAAAGTGCGATCTTTTGAAGCAGAACACCTAGAGACTTAAGTTCTGTAGATTGTGGGGTTTCCTAATAATTTCTTAATCTTTTTTTATAAACTCTTTTGGTTTTGTAATAACCCCAGTTCTCTTCTATATGCAACAAAATTACTTTTATCTCTACTGTTCATTTTCCTCTGTCTCCAAGGCAGCTATAACAAAAGCCCACTGGTACTCTTTTGGGTCCTTGAAATTCCCTCTACTGAGGTAGTTGGATGCATGGAGCCTCTGGGCCAGTCAAAAGGGGGTGCTGTTGGGGTCCCCCTGTCACTCCAGAAATAGAAATGGGTTCTGCCCCTTTGGCATTAGTGTACACTGTGCACCCGTGTCCACTAGAGCCTTATACTCCTGTGATGCTGATGTGCCAGGTCATTGAATCCACACTGTCCAATAAACACAGTTGTCCCTTTCCCCCACCTGGCTGGAGGCAGGGCCCCTCTAATCCTGGTCATAGTATGCATTGCTTCTTGCAGAAATGACTTGGAAGTCCCTTCAAGAGGATCAGGAGTAAGATCAGGCCTTCTACTCTCTCTGGGGAACTGCCTGCTGGAAACTGGGGCGGCACTTTTCCTGGAGGGATCCCTTTTCGTGGTTGTTCTTCCTTGCAACTCCTGTATCCATGCCTGTAGGATCAAAGTAGGTTGTCCATCTCACTTCCTCATATCCTCTCTGTGCTCACGCAGGTAGGTGCCTCATGGTGTGTACCCTCTGTATTCTCTCTCAAGTAGAGAAATGCCTACTCCTAATACCTGAGATACTGGCCCGTACAGGTGGGGAGTAGGACATGGTCTCTTTGAGTAGCTGGACCTTCCATGACAGTTTCTCTGCAGCTGAGATGAGGAGGAAGAGCCTTTCTTTGTATCGCCAGAGTAGGCCAGCCACCTCATCCGCCATTGGTCCCTGTTTGCATTTCCATTCCATCACTGCCAATAAGCTGGCATATGACAGTGCACTCCATAAAAACTTCAGCCACGTGAGCCTTTTGCATTTGACTTTTCCAGGATTTGTGGGTAAGTATACATTGTCCGGGTCATAATAAACCATCTCCCACACAGCTGATTCCCTCAGGTACTGGATACCTCTCTCCATGGTGGTCCACTTGCTCGGATGATATACAACATCTTCACTGAAGGGGTCCCTTCCCCCATGCCTGACAGGAGTCGCCTCCAGAGGCTGAGGGCTTGTGTCTTTTTCCCAATTGCCTTGTCAGTGCACCCCCCCACTCTAGACAGGGATCCCAGCTGCTTGGTTTCCCTACCCTCTACTTCAAAGCTATTGGCTCCGTTATCCCAGCATCGGAGCAGCCAGGTGACAATGTGCTCGCCTGGAAGTCGGCTGAAATCTTTTTGCATATCTCAAACTCATGGGTTGAGATAAAGGCGGTTTAACAGAACAAGGAAGGAAAGAGGAAGCAAACAATGATAATACTGACAGAGGAATATACAAAATATGACTCATACCACTGCTCACTGACCGGAACCGAAGCCTAGCCTGCTCCCAAGCAATGATTTCCTGCATCCTTCCTCAGCCAGCTCCTGACTATATACGGGGCATGGCTCACGTGGTATAGAATACCCATTGGACTAGTTTGGGTCAGCCACCCCTGCCTGCTGTGTCCTGTCTTGGCTCTTTGTGAAAATTAACCCTATCCCTGCTGGAACCAGGACACCCACCTAGAGCTGGTTTCCCAAGACCATTTCCACATGGCTTTTCAATATTTCCAAGGAGGGAGACTCCACAACCCTTTTGGGAAACCCCTTCCAGTGCTCATTCACCCTTAAAGGAAAAAAGTGTTTTCTGATTGTTATGGTTTGAAGAACCCACAACAACTTACTGTTTTTTAGACAATTATTCCATCACTCGAATTATTCTGTCACTGTTGTCCCAAAGTGGGGTTGTTTACCTGGTGTGTAGATGCCAGTATATACACAGAGTAGATGTATTATTTATTTATTTTCCTGCTTTGGAAAAACACTATGACCCCTTCTCATCTGGGAAGGGGAATGGGGGGGAGGGGGGGAATAAGGAAACTCGAGGGTTGAAATCTAAAAAGATTTAATTGAATAAAGTTGCATAATTAACATTAACACTAAAGAACCATTATTGATCTGAATACGAATAAAAATATATGAGGATTATACTCAACCAATCATACCACTAGGAAATTGTGCACTCCCAGCAGTGGCTAGCAAATGTCAGACACTGAGAGTGCTGTCCCAAAGCAGGGTTGTTTATCCAGTGTGCAAGATGTCAATATACCCACAGAGTAGAGATATTTTTTATTTAAATCATTTTTGTGCAGAGATGGGTGCTAGGTGGTAATCCACAAAGCTAGCACACAGTTTTACAGCCTCCTTGGAATATTTATATGGTTCAAAATACAGACCTATAATTATAATTATTGCTTAGTACCTTTTCTTAACAATTTCTATTGGTTAGTACAGTCTCTTGCTTTCATTTAAAGCTACAATGTTCTTTAAGTAATGTGCACATGCTCCAGTATGGAGGGGCGCGGATAGTCCTGTTCAGTCTCTAATTGAGTTGGTGGTTGCAATCTCCCATAGCCGCCTTTACCTTTCCTGCAGTTACTGCAGATCTTTGTTGACTTTATGCTTTTTCAGCAGCTGTACAGGTTTCAGCACCTTCTGTCGTGGAATGTTCCCTTGTTATCAGCCTTCTCTTTTTCTTCAAGGGTATATTCATTAGCAAGGCATGTATTGTTTATACAAAGTGTCCTGCTTCACAAGGTCTTGTAAACTTTTTACAGCTCTTTGCTTTTGCTCAGTGAAAGATTCCATTTTCTAAAGTATATCATTTTCTGCCTTTGAGACTATAGAAGAGGAACTTCACTGTAGTTTCTCTTATATTAGTCTCATCTTCTCATAACTTTGTCTCCCTAATGTAGAACAACATTTCCAAAAACATTGTATAGATATACATACAAAATAGTTACAGTAGGTACACAGAAAAGTGAATAAGGCAATTATTATGATGCTCAATACTTTTTTTTTTAAACCACAGACAGATCAGGAACCCAGAAGCTTACCATTTAAATGTTTCCTCAAATCCATAAGATGTGTCATCCTTCTGTATCTCATGGAGCATTTTAGCCTGTTTCCAGTTTTCTTCTAGGTCTGTAGAAATTCTTCCGCACTGATCTACATATACACAACAACTAGTATTTAAAACTGTGCTCAGCATCATATCGAGAGCCATTCTATTTTGCAAGGTGATTTCAGTCAATTCAGATACCTCTTTTTGCATTGCTTCAATAGCATCAAAAGTTTAATTTCCAATTTTTTACAACTGCCCCCAGGGCCCTGACCAGTTGGGGGTGGGGGACAAGGCTTTTCTAGCTTTATTTCCACGTATCCAATGCCAACTTTTTTCTTTAGGAACAAACCAGCTAGCATTCTTAACTTCGGGAAGCACCACGATTAAGTAAATTGAAATGCAATTTCTTTCCTTTGGATTTCCTGGTTCCCCGTAAGATAAGTTAGGGTTCTCTAATTTTATGCAAAAGCAACAGAGGAGTATCAACCCTTTTAGTTCGTTCATTTCTTGTATGAAAGAAGTATGTATAACTACACAAAGGCACTAACAAAGTTATTAGAACACAATACAAGGATACTAAGCTTTGTGTACAATCTAGCTCAATATATGACTTTTCAGAGTCCCAGCTACAATTCATTGAGACTGAGAGAGTTTCAGCTTCTGTGGTCCTGTTTCTTCAGAGAACCACTCCTCCTGTGGAGCTTTCTCCATGCGAGTAAAGTGTATCCACGAATATGTACCTTTCACCTTTACAGCTGTATAAGTAATGAGTAGTATAAATGTCGCGATATTAAGTTTTTAACGGTTCTTCCCCTTTAATGTGTGTCTCCTCTGTGTCATGACAAAAGGTGATTAGAGCCCCACGTCCACTGTTTTGGATGCGTTCCAGCAGCCGACACAAGTCACCGTGCTGCAGCAGTCTCCGCAACGATGCAAAATTCATTCCGATGGTGGTGGGCAATGAATCTTGACTCAACATGCAATTAGATTGTAATAAGACGTAACAGGAGCTGAATAATTAAAGTCACATCCCATAATTTCAGTAAACTTACAAATATTTTAGGGATTACTTGTATCTACAGTAATGTTATCTATGAATATGAAGTCACAAAGGGTTTTCATACAAACACATCTTTTCCCATTATATACAAGTACAGGTTCAGATGTTTCATCTTTTCTACTTTCCCATTAGACTGTTGTCTCCAGGGAATATGTAAATCCCGTTTAATGTCTAGAAATCTGGAAACT
>KZ508811.1:20438-35607 GCA_002844005.1 Limosa lapponica baueri | reverse complement strand
ATCAACCAGCCTGGGCTGCTGACAAACCTGCCTTCCCTTGGACTACCAGGAGGCTCGACATTCCTTCTGGGGCATCAGGGATGCAATGCTGTAAGGGATACCAGTCTTCTGGTATCCTGGGAAATCTGTGGGCAGCTTCTGAGGACAGTGTTCATCTTAAGGAAACCTCCAGAAGTCTGGAAGAGCTTGTGTTTGAACTGTGATCCCTGAGATGAGATCAAGATAGGTAACTCTGAGACTTACACCCCGTAACTTCGTTCCTATGCTATTATGAGTATGCCCATTGAGTGCACTGAATGGCTGTTATCACTAAGCCCTGGCTCTACTGGGGTAATTTTTTTAAAAACTGAAATATTTGAGAATCTGCCATCAATGTTTTGCAAAGAAAGATTGTAAAGATTGGCCAGAATAGGGTAAATCTGCAGAATTTATTCCAGTTGCACTAAAAGTTCAAATTTTAAAGGTGTCATTTTCAAATAAGCTCCTAAATTGTATATTCTTAATAATGTTTGTTGGTGCATGTAGAGAGGTGCAGATGCTTCCCCCTTTTGCGGAAGGCTGTTCTCCCAACTGGTCAAAGCTCATAAGACTTTGCACTGACATAGTCAAAGGTGCAGGTTGGATTTTGGATGCCCGAGCTCAGTGGATGTTTGAAAGTCCCGACCATGACATATAATAAATGACAGATGTTATAGATACTCCTGGGTGCAATGAAGAAGGTCACAGAAGTTTGCTTCTAATGATCAATTTTAATTTATCTTTTCCTGCTGACAGTTTCATGCTAAGAGTTGGCCTCCATTTGATGTGAACACTGAGAAGCTGCTGCAGGCTACTGCTGATTGGAATTTACTTGTATTAGCCTAATTGCATGCTCTGCCATCATCTGTTTGCAATCACAAAGAGGAAGCTTCTGAAGCTTGGGAATGAGAGAAAATGAAGTGTCTTGACAACTACAAAACATCGAGAAGGTTTTTGGAGGTTTTCCCATCACTGTCTGTGAGTATGAACAAAAAGGCACAGCTATATGTTTTTTCCATGTCCATCTTTATACTGCACCCATAACATAAATACATATAGCAGCTAGGAATACTGCTAATTAATGAAGGTCCCCAGGCACTGTAAATTGATAATGAGTAGGAATTCATGAATTGTTTTGGAAGGGGTTGAATTGGTTCATTACTGAATTAGTTTAATTAGCTCATTACTAAAATCATACAATTGTTCTTTCTATGGATATTCAGCTTAGCTTCAAACTAAACTAAGTTTGAGGAGGAAACTTAGAGAAAAACATTCAAATTCAGTGCTTCTGGCTGTCCAATTTAACTACCCGTTTTAAAACACACCCCTTGGGCATTTTATCTTTAATGCTACCCTAAAAGGTGTGACATCAGTCCTTTTCTCGTGCAGCCAGGCAGACACAAATTGTAAGGAAGTGGACAGATAAAGCACCTTAATAACTAAGACACTGAGAGTGGGTTTGCTTCTGTTGAGGTCTGGGGGTTTAGGCTGGAGAGAGCAGTTGAGAGCCGTGGGGAACGTTTAACTATGCTCCACCAAGAGGCAGCATTGCACAGCGCTGGAGGAGCTTGGGGACAGTCAGGGGACCACCAGGCTGACCCTGGGCTTGCTTCCTCAGTCCTTTCACCTGTGAGATGCTTGCAGTGCTGGTCGCCACCCACTCTGCAAACCACTTTGAAAAAAGCTAGTGAAAAGTGCCACACCGGCTACTAGCGAGTTGGAAATCTGTTATTTATGGGTGAACCACCAATACTAGTTGAGCGATGGAATCTATTTCTTTCTGCCTGGTCAGTACAAGTGGAGAAGAGCAGGAAAGGAATATAAAAGGTACTTTGCAACCTCCGGGTAGCTGTCAATGGGACTGGGGTGTCAGGTCTGCAAAGGAGAGGAGTACTTTACTCCCAAGCACAGATAGAACTGCTTTCTAAACTGCCAGGCTCCTTATTTCCCAGGTAAACTTTTAAACTTCAGGAGGAAAGCGTGAAGATGAGCTACAGGATAATCTCAGTTCTTGTACAGCTAGGATGAGCTCCTATAGTGACAGTTGTTTGGTGGCATGGCCTCGTACTTCTCATAGCTTATTTATTAAAACAACCAACCAAAAAAACCCGCAAAAACAAAAGAAAAGAAATAGCTTTTACTTTTGCCTTTTCAGGGATAAATTTCAGAGATGAGGCCTTACTTACATCCATCAGCAATTTGGGGCAGGGGGAAGTATGTTCTGCAAAATATGTAAGAACCTGTATAATTCCTCTCTCAAGTAGAACACCAAGTGATGCCAATGGAAATTTAGTGTATTCTTGAAGTGAAATATCTGCCCCAATGCTTTGCTGTATCACAGCCCCCTTATTGTTTCGGGGACTACTCCAAAGCTCAGTAAGTCAGTAGAAAGTCTAGCTAATTACAGTATGGCTTAGATGAGGTTCTGAGAGTCTTTGTCACTTTGTGATGTGATGGGATAAAATTTCAAGAGCCTTTTTTTCAATTTTAGGCAGTGAAAAAGGGAGTAACGGAAATAATTCATTGAAACATCGCTGAGAATCAGAGAATACGTTTATTAAAGTTTGAAAAAAACCAAACCCAACCCTGAGCTGAAATTGCATCTAAGCTCAGAAAAGCACCAGGAGGTGTAACTAGAAGCTTTATAGGATTCCCATTTTAAATTTGACCAGGTGTTGGTAGCGAGATGATTATACTCTGTAATTTGTAGCTTATATAGTGTCTCTGGCAACTGTTGTATCACCACAGCTTCCTAAGGCGTGTAGTTTCCCGGTGTATTAGTGAGCTGGTTTGCATTCCTTTGACACCTGCTTTTGCCCAGAGAGGAGTTCTGGGAGCTCAGCTGAGAGCATCAGCTGGATGGGGGTAGTCTCTCAATCAGGTTGAGGAAGTGGGTGCTTCTAAACCAGATTAAAGAAAAATTAGCCAATTAAAGAAAAAGGCCATTCTAACTAACAGAACTGCCTCGATCCAACGCAGGTTGTAGCAGCACCAGTCTCTCAGGTAGCTGCATCCTAGGATACTAACGGTGGTATTTTTAAAGATGCTGCTAGGTGATACTTGAGATTATGTTTGTTAACTTTCTTTTTACTACATCAAGTCAAAAAAGAATCATGGTTACAGTCATTGCTGAAATACTTGAATTTGAAATAATCCAAGCTGATTTAACGCATTTTTAAAAAGAGCTGCATTCCTTACAATGAATCTTCCAGTTATGCCAAAAATACAAATTCCAAAATATATTTGTAATAATAATAATAATAATGCTAAAGCCTCCAGACATGCCAGATTTCCAGTTCTGTGGATATAAACTGTAAGTGTTGTGCATTTTTCTTTAGGCTGTCAGATCCTCTCCTCTGAAGAGAGTATCATTGAGGAACAGTTTGAGATAGCAATAACGACCAGAAGAATATAAAGAGATCCTCATGGCTGTCAGAAAAGTGAGTAGTATTTTTAAGAAATATTTCTAACATAAGCATTTTTCTCTAAGACTATCATGTAAAGCAAGCAGTATGACATAGGGAGTCATAAATTGATTTCTCTGAGAGGTTGTGCAGGTGGGACTGCAGCCTTGCATTAACTTGGAGGATTTATTTCTCAAATGGGTTTAATTCTGGTGGAAGAACTTGAGGTTGCATTTTTTTCTACAGAGATGATGTCTCAAAAGAAGAGTTACTTGATTTGTAGCTTAGATCCAGATCAAGAGGGTGAATGTAAATTGTCTTGTTTGTGAGTGATTATGTCGTCTCTAAATTGAAGTTTGCTTAAAACTTTGCTGATGTATGATTAACTGCTGAAAAAGAATATTAGCACTGTTGTGTTCAAACCAAAATCCTACAAACATAAAGTTGTTTCATTTTTTTGCTATTAGATACGACTACTTTTTTGATTTTAGGTTTATATACATAATCACATGTATGTACACTTGCAAACAGAGGTAGGGGGTAATTTTTTTTTCTTTTAAATTGCAAATTTCAGTGGGAATCTTCCAAAATCAAGTGATCTAGGAATGATTTCATTCTAGTCTTACGCTGCTAGATTGCTTGGCTCCAGTCTAGGCCTTGCTTGTCTTTTGCCCAGGGGTCTTAGAAGGAGGTGCTTCAAACCACGGGAAACAAGGTTTGCAAACGCTATGGATGACCCTGAAAGGAAACAGATGGTTTCTCAAACACAGAACTCATGGCAGTGGAAGTTTTGGAGCTCTCTCTCAGAGAAATGGGGTTTTGTTACCACTGGTTTTCTAAAAACAAGAATATATTACACACTATATTACATTCAGATGATCTCATACTAATCAAAACAGTCTTGTGGGACCTCTGATTCTGATTAAGCATTTGGGCTGAAGGGACCATGCTACCATCCTACCTCATTGGCAGGGGTTTTGTCATGAGACGTTTGTTATGTTTTTGAAGCAAATACTTCTGTGATAAGTATTATATTAAAACCCACAAGGATATGAATAATCCTGTTTTCAGTGAAGAGTTTAAACTGCATGCTATAAATAAAACCAAGGCCACACATAAACTCAAAAAGGTAAAAAAAGAAATACTGAATAGCTCTGTTCATCTTGCCCACTAAATGGGGTGAGGCCATGGGGAAAAATATCTTAAAATTGTATCACACAGGAGGAGTGAATTAGGACTGCTCAAGGCAACCTTAATTCTGGAGTTTCCAGCTCTTGAATACTTGACTTTTCAGCCTTAACATAGGTGGGTGGAGAGGTAGTTATTGTTTTTGTTTTGTTTGTCATCGTGCAGCTTAATTCCACTTGAAAGTACTTGGTGTTTTAAAATTCATTCTGCTAGTACATTCCATCTACTTAGTCTCAATTGCTGGTTTTTAAACTGAGCTGGGAATGACAAATTCTCCCTTAAAAGGATTATTTTACTCATTGTGAAGCGAGGCTCTTAGCTGCCATCTTCATTTCTTTCTGGTCATAAAACTCCAGCCATCGGAGAGAGATCAGCAAGTCTCCTAAAATGAATAGACGCCCCAAGGAAAACTGAACAGCCTCCAAAGCAATTGTATCGAAGTGACATCAGCGCTCAGATATTTTCATCTTGGCTATTCCAGCCGCATTCAGTCAATAACGGGCACTAGAGCCAGTACACGCTGACTCTCTTTATTGCTCCCCCACTGGGAACATGTCTCTTTGTAAGAGACCCGCAGAAAGTGGTAGGTCCAAAAACCAAACAACTTCGTTCCGTATCGAAGGCCTTGCCCTCGAAGTCCATGCAGTGGAGCGTTGTCCTTCAGCCAGCGCTCGCTTGGTGAGCAACGCCAGGCTGAAAGTCAGCCTGGTGATCCTGCAAGTTCTCGCATCGTTAAGTTCTCTGACTGCTGGGCATCGTCCCGGACATCAGCCTTTGTGGATCTTAGATACCTTTTTAAATGTTGTATGGGCAACTACCACCTGAAAATCACTCCTGACGTTGCTACTGACCCATTCTGAGAAGCTGAAAAAGTCATTATTTCTATTGTATTCAGTTTCTCAGCGTGGGATATCATGATGATAATGCCGATCTCCACTTTAAAGTGCAAGAGATTAAAAATTACCTTTAGCATCTAAGTATTTAAGCTCTTAAGTACTACTGGTAATTGCCTAAGATCATTTATTCCTTTAACACCACCTAAAGGAATTCTAGCACTATAATCCCTACTTTACAAATGGGAAGTGGATGCACAG
Organism: Limosa lapponica baueri; assembly: GCA_002844005.1. Classification (NCBI taxonomy): domain Eukaryota; kingdom Metazoa; phylum Chordata; class Aves; order Charadriiformes; family Scolopacidae; genus Limosa; species Limosa lapponica. The sequence continues at coordinate 29,903 of KZ508811.1, read as the reverse complement.
GGCAGGGTAACAACTTGTTTAGTGCTTTCTTAGTGTAGCAGACATGGAATAGGAACAGAGGAATACATTGATGTTCTTGAGCTGGGATGGTTTATCTCTTCTCTCCTGGATTGTACCTTTTGGGGAGAGAGTAATTTTCCCCAACCTTTCCCCATCTCCTTACTAATGTCTTTCCATGTAGAAATAATATTTGGACTCTGGGATTGTGCCTTCTGAAGTGGTTTCCATCTTGCTGTCCTCCTAAGAGAACTTTAACCTTTTTTAAATGATCATGTTCAGCTACATATAATTTCAAATCCATAAAAAAAACAAGTCCCCTTGTATTTATATACACTGCAGCAAAATGTACCTTTAAGGAGAAAACATTGCTTCACTGTGACTATCTGAATTTATTGGCTATTAGAAGTCTTATAGTGTGTGGCTCACATTTTAGAACTCTGATTTCAAGCTTAATGTGGTCAGGAAATATAAAAATACATTAATTTATGTCATCTACTAAAAATCTCAACCTATGTTACTGCTAGTCTAACCAAATTGATGTTTATGTTGGAGATGAATGATCGGTTTGTAGCTGCCTGTGTTTCTAGCCCGGCTGAATGGAATGATTCTGCAGCAGAACTATGTGTGTATTTTTTTTAAAAAAACTTCATTTTATTTACTGCATGTGGCAGCTATTTCCTTCCTCCCAGAACCACTGCCCAGCTCTCAAGGGCAGTACAGCTGTCTGACTCCTATCAGGCTGTGTACGTAGAGTGATGTGATTTATGGAATTGTTCAAGTTCATCAGAATTCAGGCAGATATTTCATTCCTACCGATACCTGATCACTGTTGCAAGCTTGGATTTGATTTGCTTTTCCAAGTCTTTGGAGTCTGCACATGAGCAGCTACTTTGCCTGATATTTCCACAAGCTTTCCTTGTTATTAATCTTTAGGAAAATGTCTTTGAATATAATTTCTCCTCAGACATTTGAAAACTAGACGTTCACATAGGATGTGAGATCCCATTCTATCCCTCTGGTAATACCTAGTTAGGAAGAAGCTGCCAGAAGAGCTGCCAAAGGAGAAGAAGGATCAGGCTTGAGACCTTTTCCTGAAAGATGCGCAGGCTTTCTAGGGTGTGACATTCAGTGGTGGATGTGACATCACATCCAGTGAAATTTTGCTGGTCAGGCTTAACAGATTTAGGTGCAAGGATAAGAAGGTGCTGTTCATGATCAGAGATCAATCCAGAGAAAAAAGGTTTGGAAACAGAACAAGTTCTGCTCAAAATTGAAAAGATGAGGAGAAAAATGATTCAGTGACTATAAATGAAGCCAGTAAAAGACAGTGGAAAAGGACTTAGGGGAGCCCTGGGAAGCCTCTTGGAAAGAAAATGTTGTTTGAGTCTTTTATCATCAGATCAAACGTTACAGGAAGAAAAAAAACCCATCTTGTATAAAACACCTAAACAAGTGACTTGCAATCTTTTTTTGAACTGCAGGTGCCTAAAACTTTCTAGTGGAGAGGGCTACAGCTCTGTAGCAAATTGTGGCCTTCTGACAATAGGCTTTTCTTTCTCAGTTTGTGTTTCACGGATTCTTCAGAAGTAGCCCCAGACTCCAGCTGATTCTGTGACCCACAGGCCGGGAAGAACTGTCTTGCATGGTAAAGCCCACATAGGCTTTTTTTGCAACAGGCACAAAGAACTCTTGTATTATTTTTCCAGTCAAGGGTCCCTTGATAAACACTTTGCAGAAGGACATTTCTCTTGATCTAAAGTGACACATTTGAGTAAACTCTGTCAGATGGGCTGTAGCAGCTTCCCTTCCGTTATCTTCTTTCACTTGAGCTTTATTTTTGTTTTTGATACACTTGGACTGTTCCTGGGATGAAATACTACACACAGCGATCTCGGCTGACCTTTTAGGTACAGTAAGAAACAGGTCTGACTCCCCTGAGCCTTGAATGCAGAGGTTTTTTGATGTAATTTCCTGGAACAGGTACAGCTCAGACGCTTTCATCGCTGAGACCGGCTCTGCGATGGGCAAGCCCTCTTGGCATCAGCACACTTAACCTTTTTGTTCAGCAAATTTCCCATCCTGTGTAGGTGGACAATGAATACTAATATGATGCAAATCATTTCCTTTTAAATGTGAAGGCTCCCTGATTAAAAACATACTGTCCAGGAACTCTGGATCTGTTCTATTCCCATTGAATAGAACACCCTTGTTGCCTTCGACTTCAGTGATTGCAGAATCAAACTCTTAGTTTCAAGTAGGTTGCAAGTAAAACTGAGGGTGAATTACTAACTCGGTAAAGAATACAGAGAATAGGAGGATCTGGGGAAAAAAATCAGAGAAGGAAAAAAATAGCATTAAATGTCTTGAGAGTCCAGAAGTTTGTCAGAAAATCAGAAGTTGAGGTTGGTGGAAGGTATCATAGGACTTCTTTTAATACCAGCAGCAGAAGAGTTGATGAAAAGCTGAATTACTGTGCCTGGGAGAATGCTGGAACTTCTGTGATGTCTTGGGTTTGATATACACTGAAGCATGGTCTGGATCACGCAGCTACCTTCCTAGCTGCTGGGAAAGTTACACCTTGGGATTATTCACCCAGTGAGGAAATAATGTTTTAGGTATTTTTCTTTGGGTTTCTGGGTCTTATCTACGTTGCTTCTCCCTTCATGTATATAGACTCTTAAAAGAACATTAATATGTGTTACAGAACTGAAAATAATACGGATGTACAGAGTTGGGTAGTTATTTCATGATGCTCTTTTTAATTCATATTAGCACTTTAGTTTAAAAAATCCTACATCTGTATATATATGTCAGATATCAGAGCTCTGCTCATGCTGCAGGTTTGGTATTCTGTTCTCCTCGTTTGTTTTTATTGAAAGAAAGATACTCTAAAATTATTGCTCGTTCTAGTTTTTAAGTAAGATGTTCTCGGGAGTGCCATCACCCAGCAAACAATCCTAACACTCTGTGGGACCATAAATGTGTGTAGAGCCACCAGCCCGTGCAGTCCTGTAGGCAGAGCTGGGGTCCAGGTGATTTTAAAGGAGCTTCTTTGTTTGCTGTAGGAATTCATCAACCTCTGGGATAGAACTTCCAGTTGTTTTAACAGTATGTATCAAGATTAGTAGCCAAGTCTTGTGTATTCTCTCAGCTCCTTATGCCAGCCCCTAAATGCATATCATGGGGGGAAAAAAAATAACAAGAAACCAAACCAAACTAAACCAATTTGGATAGGCCTTATTTATGGGTGTGCTTGAAAGAAAACCAGCCGGCAGTAATGCCCACCAGGCAATTCCATGTAGAAAAACGTGGCAGTGCTGTAACACAAGGCTTTAACACCAACAGAAATGGAGACTCTGTTGTTCTGAATGGGCTGTCTCTGGAGTATCCACGTTATAAAAGTTCTTTGACTTCTATAAGGGTTTCTGTATAGCTTCGCTGTAAAGTAGCCTGGGTCTCCTGGGCTCCTTTGCCTCGTCCTGCCACAGAAATCTCATCTAACAGCACTGGTTTGGGAAAGGAGCCATAAAGGAAAAAAAGAACAGGCTCCTTTTGTAGCTAATAACTTCCTTTAATTGGTAATTAAGCGGCCTGCTACTTATAAATGTCAATAAAGGTCAAAATATTTAGAAGCAGAATCATTTTAGTGGCTTCCCATTTCTCATTGCATAAGCTGCCTGCTCAGACCACACACATTCACATTTGAAGATGGTTAAGATTTCAGAGACCTCGTCTTCCCACCAAATTCTTCTATAAAGCGGCCCAGAAGGGGACAGAGCAGCTTTAGTCAATAGGAGGGAGGATGTGAACCGAGTCTACTGGGTGAGCATTCCTCACATTTTGGAATCCCACCGCAGGCGCTGGGGCTGAAGCAGACAAGGGGCTGGCCAGATGGTGCGCTCATTTACTCTTTAATTCAGGGAAAGGGGGTTGCATCTGATCCATGTGCAAAACGACTCAAGAAAAAAAACTGCCTGGTAGCAGATTAAATACCAATTGCAGCTTGAGAATGAGAATTAGTATAAATCCTGTTGTTTCTATCGAACAGAGAAAAATACAGAGGGTTCTCTTGATTTTGCTTGCAGTCCCTGAGTTAACATGTACGAATACTTATTTTCACTGCATGAATTTGCTGATTTTTGTGAGCAGATTCTTCCCACTGAAATTAATCAGTTTACAAGGGGGCAAGTGAGGGGACGTTCGGCTTTGAAGAGTGCAGAGAATGTATTCCCAGAGGGATCTTTGATCTTTTATGGTGTTTTGTTTTTTAAAGTGTGCGTGTCTCGCAGGGGCTTGGCGTTTTGGAAATGAGAGAAACAGAGCAGTGGTGTGAGTGGCTTGGCGAAAGAGTTGTTGTCACAGTCCCTACAAAGATGTCAGCTGACTACAGATCTCTGAGTTTTAGAAGAAAGCGAGAGATTTGAAGTCCGCTCCCATATTTCAGTCTTTAGTGGTCAAGGACTCCATCAGGATTTTCCTTTTGCCTCCCTCTGGCTAGTGGGAAGACTGTGCAATGGCGCTTTGTTGGATCTAGAGGTGGAGATTAAGTGATCAGATAGCTTCAGAACCAGAAAAATAACATATATTTTGATATTAAAGACACAAGCATTAATTAAATAGTATTTTGAGGCTCTTACTTGACTGATACTTCATGTATCATTTATATAGCTCTTCTACAGCAGGTCTAGATCCCAAGATCTCCTGTAATGTAGAGAGTCCTCCAAAAATATTTTTTCTTGAGCACCCTCCCACCCCTTTCCAGAGCTTTGGTTTGCAGTGGGGGCCCTCAGACCGTTGCATCAGCACAAACGAAGGGGTGCTGAGCTTCAGCAGTGGAGTTTATGGTGCTTCCATCACCCCTAAAAATGCCTCCTGTAACTCTGCTGACAGGACTCGGAGGTCTCAGCTGTCCTTCAGTTCGTATCGCTTCGCCTTTCATAAATCCATTTGTAATTCAGCTGGGGGTGGTATCGTGCGCGCGTCCATCTTGTAAACAGCCAGATAGATACACATGAAGGTAAACGAGTAATTTAAACTTTCATCTTAGAATTTCTGTAATCCAATTAGGGTTCGTACCGATCCTTCTGATAAAACCCTTCCGCAGCAGCAGCGCAGCTCTGCACCAAGCAGCCAGGGAGTGCCAGGCTACCAGGATTTCTCACTGGGCCTCTCTGTCTGCCCCAGTCCATCCCAGTGTCACACATCGTTTCAGCTAATAGAATTTGCAGATTATTGGAGGAGGAATAGAGGAATTGGAAGAGTGACCTATTTCTTCCATCGTTATCCTTTGTATCTTCAGTGGGACTGAAGGAAGAAGCAAAACGAAGGAAAGGAATGCAGAGACGATTAAAAAATAAAATAAAAACCCAGAAATAGAGCAAATGAAAAGAGTTCCAAAATGTATCACTTGAAAAAATCTTTTCCTGGGATAAATGTAAGAAGTAGTAAAATGAATGGGGAGGAAGTTATGTACAGAACTCCCCTATCTAGCATCTTTATTTCTCCTTTGCCTGGGCCTTCCCAGACGGACACTGGCCCCGTGTGTGCCATTGGCACCGAGGATTTAGCCCAGATGGGCCTGAGCCCTTCTCCCCGTCTTCCTGCAGGTTTTTGTTTAGCTCAGGCTGTGGCGGGCGCTGTGGAAACGCTTGTGATCACTCATTAGGAATTCTTTCCACAGTCCCTTTTTCTTCTAATTCACACGAGCAGTAAGTCACTGCTGTCACTTATGGAGCCCTGCGCATCAGCAGCGCAGCTTGGCTCTCGCCTAACACGGAGCAGCGACAGCCACACTCAACCAGCAAACAGCACCGCACATTTTCCTGTAGGGTTTCCCAGCACTGAGTGTATGATTTAGATTCCTCAGCCTCTAAAGTGCTCCACTGGGTGTCCTTTAATACTGCATTACATTACTCATGATGCATAGTCGATTCCATTGCTTCCATTTACTTTAGCAATGATAAATGTCAGAAACTGTATGAGAAGTTTATAAATTTTAAGTGCTTTGCAGGCAACTGTTACCCAGAGAAATTTTCAAACTGTTTGTTGCTGGTGAAGTTTAAGTCGTGGAAAAATTGCTTCCAGAAGCTTGGTTAATGAGTTTCAAAATAGGGTAAAATGCATGATTCTTTATTGCTAAGAAGTATATTATTGTCAGGATTTTCTTTTCTGTAGTAGTTGTCAATTTTGCGCAGTTGATATTTAAAAAGAGTTACAAGAATTTAGCAAAAAAAAAACCAACCCCAAACCCAAGAAACTGACAACTCAGCTTTTCTCACTCTAACGCTCTCCTGACGAAGTGTAAAGTTCCTAAAACCCTTCTGTCGTGCTGCGGGAGCTGGGAGCGCTGCGCTGCTGGGGTTTGGGCGTCCCAGCCCGGCTGGTGCGTGTGTATGGAAAATAAGTATTGAGGCGGTTGGAGTGAAACCCCTTGCTCTGGTCAGGCTGGTGTTAACACCAGGCTGCGTCATCCCCGTGACTTGTGTTCATGGTGCCGCGGTGCGGAGCGAGTTGGAGGCCGTGCGTTGTGGTTCTGGCAGCGCTTTCTTCACTGGCAACGACTTGGCCAGCCTGTGTGTTACTGATCCCTCTGGCTATTTGTTGGCCGTGGATTAGCCACGCTGTAGGATGTAAATAGGTCTCCTGACCTTCCATCTCCGCTGCTGAAAGTGGTAAACAACAGCTAGTAAAGCAGGAGGACACAGAAAATTGGGAAGGAGTTAAGGAAGCTTCACAGGATACTGTTCTCCATTTCCCACAAAGCGTTCAGCGGGAGGAATCCGAGATGTTGGTGTTATACACTAAATCTTTGGGGATGGAACATGCTCTGCAGGAGATGTTAATTCTTATTTAATTATCATGGAGGTGCCCCTCACGTCCTGCCTGCCAGAGAGAGCTCAGTCTGTGAAATGAGCCCTGAGGACGCAGGTTTTGCCCAAGCCCCTCTGGTGCTTGTTGGAGAGGCTCAACATCTACCCTCAGGCATGTCACCGGGGCAGCTCTGTTCAGCTTTCACAGTGGCTTTATTGCCTTTGAATTGAACTACTACTGTAGGGTTAATTAATTTATCAGTTGCTCTCATGTGCCAGACACAATTCCAGCGTCTCTGGAAGCTGTGGAGAAGTTCTCCATATTGTTTTCTGAAGGTCCAATAGCTACATCTTCCTTGCAGAGGTCACTTAGGCTGTCTAGGCCACCCGTTGAGGTAGCCTGGCTTGAATGATGGGCTGATTGAGTTAGTGACTGATGAGCTTTGTGAGCCAGTTCTCCTGACCTGACCCTTCCTGCTCCCATGAACCAGTTGCGTTAAGGTACTAGAGCCCCTGGAAAAGAGCCCCGGAGGCGTAGAAATGGGCAGCATAAATTATAACCCAGTTACTGCCAGAGTGAAGGTGAATTTCTGTGAGGTCCAAAAGTTTCTCTCCAGAAAAGCAAAAGTTTTAATGGGATCGTGGGAGCGAGGAGCGAGGCAAGTGGTGGGGTCTCCCCGACCTCCCTTTGGAGGAGACTCCTTGTGTTAGAGAAGGCTGTGGTGTGACACACTGGTGTGAAGCACCGTATCCCTCGCCCTGCGGGTGATCGGCCGGCCTGGCCGCCCGGTGCGGCGGGGGAAGGCGCCGGCGCTCCCGGTGCGCGGAGCGGCCGCGGGATGGCAGCGTGGGACCGGGGGAGCCGGGCGATGGCAGCGTGGGACCGGCTTGGTGGCCGGGGGGATGGTAGTGTGGGACCGGGGGAGCCGGGGATGGCAGCGTGGGACCGGCGTGGTGGCCGGGGGGATGGTAGTGTGGGACCGGGGGAGCCGGGGATGGCAGCGTGGGACCGGCGTGGTGGCCGGGGGGATGGTAGTGTGGGACCGGGGGAGCCGGGGATGGCAGCGTGGGACCGGCTTGGTGGCTGGAGGGGTGGCACCGTGGGACAGGGAGAGCCGGGGGTGGCAGCGTGGGAGCGGCGTGGTGGCCGCGGGATGGCAGCGTGGGACCGGGAGAGCCGGGGGGATGGCAGCGTGGGACCGGGAGAGCCGGGGGATGGCAGCGTGGGACCGTCGCGGTGGCCGGGGGGGTGGCAGCGTGGGACAGGGGGAGCCGGGGGATGGCAGCGTGGGGCCGGGGGGGTGGCCGCGGGAGCCGGTGCCGTCCCGAGGCTGCCAGGGGAAGAGAGAATACAAAACAGCACTGTGCGAGATAATCTTTAGCCTTGTGTTCTTCTGCCGCAAGCAGTCACTGCAGCGGGGCAGTGCTATTTTCAATTAGACTTTGACATTTTACTTTCCTGTGTTTTGTGGTTTCTCGTTTCCCTTCCCCCCGAGCCCAACCTTTGTGGGGGCGGTGGAAGAGGTGGAAGCCCACGCGGTAAAATATGACCTGACAAAGAATATAACAGTTCGCGGAGACTCGTTTACTGCAAGACGCTCTCGGCCCGATTGCAAGCGGGTGGGAATCCACGCAGAGACTGCGTGAGGCTCAGAAGTAAATGCGCAGTGAGATGAGGGGCTGCGTTTGTCCCAGCCTCCCAAGCTGTGTCTGTGAGACCATGTGAACGGTACGGAACATCTTTGAAAGCCTATAGCAAAAATAATGCATAACTGCAAATATCAGATCCATATGGCAGCTGGTAGAGCTGCACAAAAACATTCATCTAGACTTTCTATTCCTTGCATACTATGCTTAGATTATATACATTGTCCCTATTGTGCATTGTAGGGGATGGTCTCTTTCATATGCCAGCGTCTTATGGCTTTCATTTGTTCACAGACCTCCCACCAAGTGACTGCTGATTGAAAACCTTTTTACTTTCTTGCCAGGTTTAGCAAAAAGGGCTTGGTGTACTTAGTGCCTTTGATCTGTCTAGGATGAACATTTTCATTGAAAGAGGTGGATGAGTCATTCTATATTTGACAGGGAGCTATCTTGGAATACCTCTGCATTTGCCTTTTCAAGCTCTTTTATATTTTTTTGCATGTGGCTATAAATATTTTGCTCTGCGAGAAGCATGAAGCTCTTTTTTTGGAAATGAAAGAGCCCTATTCCAAATAGGAAAAACACACTTAACTAAGGTTTGTGCAGTGCATATTTAGTGGTAGAAGGTGCTGTGTTGGCCCTGCCTTGCTTTTCAATACAATATCCTGCAGTGTGAAATGAATGGCTGTATTTAGAGGTATCTGGAAGTGATGACTGATGTTTGGAGAAGTTACAAGGCTTTTCCTTTTCCACATGAACTCTCCAACCTGGCATTTCCACAGCAGTGAAATGCTTCTGGGGCTGAGATCATCTGATTATTATTTCCTGTGTCATGTGCTGAATTTATTATTTTGTTGAATATTACAAATATATTCTTAAGTTGCCTGAGTTTTGGATTCTTCGGCAAAGTTCACTGGCATAACAAGGATATTGGACTTGCAGAAATAACTTTTTCTTCCTGGGGATTATTTAATTGTGATTAGTGAATGAAAGTCCCAAATGAATGAGG
>KZ508809.1:7656-18077 GCA_002844005.1 Limosa lapponica baueri | reverse complement strand
CCCTCTGATCATCCTCGTGGCCCTCCGCTGGACCCGTTCCAACAGGTCCATGTCCTTTCTATGTTGAGGACTCCAGAGCTGGACACAGTGCTCCAAGGTGGGGTCTCACGAGCACAGAGGAGAGGGGTAGAATCACCTCCCGTGACCTGCTGGACACACTTCTTTTGATGCAGCCCCATATAATTCTTGCCACTATCTTATTAGGAAACCTTCTCAGCAGACCTCTCTAACTTCTCATTTTTTACAGGAAGAGGCGAAACGACTGTGGTGGGACAGCTGAGACAGCATTCTGCTCTTTTCTCATGCCAACCTGTAAATTGTAAGGACTCAAACTGAGCGGCTTGCAAGACTGAGGGAAAACATATTATTGCATCAACCACCATCACAAAGTAAGCAGATTAGGAATGCTGGAGTCTCAACTAACTTGAAGTCCTTGCTGGCTATCTCATCGCCCACAGGATTTTAGAGGCAGCTCAGATGAAACTGCCATCCTTGCAGTCTCCAAAAACCTCCACCTGTAATAATTCTCCTCTCATGAAGATTAGCAGGTTTTTGTTAATAACTGTTTAAACCTCCCTGCAGAATCTCAGCCTCTCAACTACCACACTCCAACCTGCATTTACCGACTGCATCTCTGTCCTCTTTTTCCACGTTTAGATTAAAAACTCCATTTCCTTTGTTTTTTCATTCACACCATGCCCGGATTCACAGATTCGGTGTCATTTCTGTACTACAAAAAGGGAGCGATACCATCTCCAAATGAGATATTGTGAATTTACAAACAGATAAGGAAGTAAACAATTTGTCTCTGAATATGAGGTGGGATGATAAACGCGACCTGCATATCCACCGCAGAGCCCACTTCTGAAAAGGTGCTGTAAATGCAATTCTCATTAGGTACGGCTGGAACTTGGAATGTTCAGCCTCATCAGCCGAACTCGGAGACATTTAAAAGAAAGGTCAGTAGGAACGTGCTATCCAAGCCGCTGATCTTCACAAAGCCGTGTAAGAGTCAGTACCGCACACACCACTGACACCAGGTCACGTACGAATAAAAATGTCATTCAAAAAAAGCCTTCAAAACGTAGGCTTTTTAAAGTAGGCTTCCAAACCCGAAGCATGTGCCACGAGGAACTGAATTAGTTTTCCACTTTGGAAGATGTAAAACATGCGAAGCGTTAAGATTGAAATACTTCTGCACTTGGATCGTGTCTCCCCACTCTTTTGGAGGACAAACGTTAGCAAAAGGGACAAAACACTACCCTATCAACTAGCCCTGTAAACCTTTTATGGTAGCCATAATATACAAATCACTTCATTAATATGAGCGCAGATTTATGCAATTTATAACTCTGCTCATCCGGACACTCAAATTCTAATTCACAAACATGGGTGAATTGAATCCCACCCCCTAGCTAACCCTTCCACTGAGGCTTTTAAAGTGGAGAAGACTCTTCTGAGCTATTTTTCCAGATGTCTGTAGAATTTTTCAAAGGCTGGCCATCACTAACGATCTTTTGGTTGGACAAATAGGACAAACACACACACGCACTGGTAGGAGAAACGCTATTTGTCCATCAAAGTATTGGTGAAACGTACCAGTTGTGTGTCACTTAAAATAAACCCATTGCTGTTTGAGAGACACTCAAAAATTACACGCTTGACAAACATTTTCAGAGAAATCAGAACATTCAACATTTCTGAATGCCAAGTTCATTGAACACGCAGTGGTCCCATGATGTGCCTCCTGCCACCCCAGCGCTCCAGCTCTCCGGACACATCTGTCCTGGCCTTTTCCATGTCAGAAGCCCTAGGACCTCCCTTCCCAAGTGATACAGGACAAGCAACGTGGGCCTGTGTGAAAGAAATGAAGGGCCCTGACTCTGAAAGGCCATAAAATTGTTTGCTTACTTTTTTTCTATTCTATGTCTGTGCTTATACCACGTACTTACATACTTCATAGTGAGAGTACCTTGCTCGCCTTTTGCTCACGATGGAGGCATCCCCTAACTTCTACAAGCCCTGCAATTCTCAGCAGACATCCCATTCTCCACTCCCTCCACAGCATATTTATTTTTATTCTTATCCACCACAGTACTGCAGATCCCATTCATGTCCCTTCTCCATTTCCCCAAAACAGCAGTATCCATATCCCCAAAACGCCGACAGACATATTGGGGTCTCAGTTCATCCTCCCTTATACTTCCCACTTCCCTTATTCATTCCCCACCACAGTCTCCATCCTGTTCCTCTCTGAATCATCTCAGTCTTCATGTTTATTTCCCCATTAACTGACCCCAAGTCCCTAATGGGGGTCCCTGTGGTTTCCTCTTCCCTTCACTACCGTTACGGTCCCTTCGGTATCTCCACGGCAGAGTTGGTGTTCCCCATGGCAGACTTCACCCCTGTCCTGGCAAGGATTTCTGAGCACACCAGTCCTCTCCATTCTAATTCTTATTGTTAGCTGTCAGGAAACTAAAACCTTCAGCTGCCAAACAAGTTTTAGAAAATAAGCAGAGACAATTAAGGGCAATGTTATATAATGGTCACCCAGAACCGGCTGGTTCCAACTGCAAGCAATTGCTACGGTGCTTCAGCAGATAACTGCTAGGATGACAGAAATGACATTCCTCTCCTGTTTTCTGTGACTTGATTTTCTGGGTTTGTAGTTCTTTTTAATTTTTGGATATGAAGAAACACCTGACATTTTTAGCTTTCTGACACGAGGAAATACAATCAACGGTTAAAAGAATATGAAAGTACCTGAAAAAGGTCTAGAAATCAATCTAGAAGACTCAGAGGAATTTAAGAGAGGGTAAAGTGACTTTCTGTGGAAGAGAGAAAGGTCTGCAATTATCTACAAAAGACATGATAAAAACGAACATCAACATGCTGAAGGAAAGCTTCTCAAGGGTTAAAAAGGGATCATGGCTGGGGGCCATAAATTGATTAAAACCCTGCTACCACAGCATATGACAAAGAACACTTCCATTATAAACGAGACCCTCAGAAACAAAGGGAAAAGATACAGTCTTCTGACAAAAGGTATATTTTTTTTTCCTCCACAGAAGGAAACCAACTGTTGGTAAACACATTCTCTGTAAAGGTAAGTTAGTCCAGAGAGCAGCAACAAGGGGACAAGGGGGGGTCTTAATCGCTGAACAATACAATTTACAGCACGGGGCTTATCCCAATTGGTTTTTTTCTGTTGTAATTCAGAAACTTATTAACACACACAGCATTTTAGTGTTAACAGAGGTAGACAAGCTTTATAAAGCTGGCTCACTTAATATTCTCTCCCAGCATCTCGCTGTCAGCTCTCTTCCCTTGGTATCATATTAAATCTGTTCAGAGTTATTAAATTAATAGTAAAAGAGCAATACAGAAATATAAACTACTCTTCATTCTTTTTCATCTAATGCATGACTCACCTCAAATCCGTTCCAACACAGAGTAGCCCTCTCATTCATATCATGAGTCTGGTCCTCATCGCAACATACAGCTCCTCTCCAAAACTCAAATGCCACCTTGCACAATGCTGCCTTCAATGCTGCAGAGCCTTCCCAGACCCCCTGGATCCTGGTACCGCCACAGCATCCCCACCAAACCTGTCACACAAACCTCCTAGAGTCTAGTACTGAAATGCTGTGAATTTTGTTAAAGCATGAGGGTTTGGTTTGCTCATTCACCTCCTTTAAATCACAGAATCATAGAATCATTCAGGTTGGAAAAGACCCTTGGGATCATCGAGTCCAACCGTCAATGCTACTCTACAAAGTTCTCCCCTACACCATATCCCCCAACACCACATCTAAACGACTCTTAAACACATTCAGGGATGGTGACTCCACCACCTCCCTGGGCAGCCTATTCCAGTCTCTAACCACTCTTTCTGGGAAGAATTGTTTCCTAATGGCCAGTCTAAACCTACCTATCACTAATTACCTGTGAGAAGAGACCAGCACCAACCTCTCTACGTTGTCCTTTCAAGTAGTTGTAGCGAGTGATGAGGTCTCCCCTCAGCCTCCTCTTCCTCAAACTAAACAGCCCCAGCTCTTTCAATCGCTCTTGATAAGATTTATTCTTATCCAGGCAAGCTGATGAACTTAGCAAGGTAGTGCCAAAAAAACCCCCAAACCTCATTTGAATTAAATTTCTATTTAAGAGAGGAGTATCTCAGGGCACTCAACCATGCAGGCCCACACTTAATTTTTCTTTTCTCCCGAATTGCAATAGTTGCCTAAAGACTGATATTTCTCTACAACAGGATAATTTGTAGTCTCTGAAGTCCTCCTGAAGGTCTTTCTACTCTTTTTTTTTCCCAAGTATAAAGTCGGTAATTATCTCTTGAGAAAGAACCAGTTTTCCAAAACAGATGTACAGGTTAGATGGATTTCAGAAATAAACGGGCAAGAATAGACTGAATTTCCATCATAACGATGGTGGTTATGATTATAACAGGAACAGCCCTTTTCCTAAACAGCATTACCATATTTAATGACTGGCTCAGCAGGACACAAATGATTCTGCTTTCTTCTACCTAGAACATTGACTAACAATCCAGTCATTAATTCCTGGTAACGATGAATCTCCTGCCATAAAATATCCACAGCATTTAGCCATATCTCTATGCTTTAGATATGAAAAGGTGTTTGTACCATGACACTAATAACAGCTCCCTTTTACCAAACCTCGCACGGGGAAAGAACAGAGACCCCGTGAGATACGACGCCATTAGTGCCTCCTCACACTCACGCTGCCCTTTGCATTCCGTGCACGTACAAACAGCCATCAGCTCAGGACAACAACAAATTTCAGCCAATGCATGCAAGCATTTATGCTTAGGTGTCTGAAAAACAAGTGAGAAACACTGATTTTTTTTTTCCATTATTATTTTGTAATAATAAAACAAGCTATGTAGGATTGTTAACAGAGGGAAAACAAGAACATCGAGGAATGTTTCTGGGTTTAGCATGTGTCAAATAGTAGAAAATGAATCCCTCCGAGGACGCAAGTTAAATTGTTAACCACGGGCACTGTTTCTAGAGGAAAACACATCACATGAGAAATCAGAAGTACCTGCAGGTCCTTTGGGACAGGACACGATACCGAGCCACGGTTTTCATCAAGCTGCCTGGAACAAAGAATCCAATCGTTTGTAGCGTTGAGTTTTCTACGTGGAACTGTCTCTTCCCACACCTTCCAAAGGACTTAATGAGTGTTTTGTGATTGTTCGGTTGTTTTTAATAAAAAAAAAATTATTGGGAAAGGGGGGGAAGAAGAGACAGAGAGACCCTACAGGGTCTTGCATCAAAGTCTGACTTGCAGCGCCGAAGAAACTGAAGTGCTGAAAATTCTGCAGGAAATAATGACAAGACCGAGTTGATTCTGCAGAACTATCCCTAAACGTAATCCAAATACACAAAATGAAAACAACAGGCCACATACTACAGACGAAATACAAAGCCAAAAGCAGACAGGCGGCGTGAGACATTCAGCTCTCCATGAGAGTTGAAAAGCAGAATGTACAGATAGCTCCCGTTCCTTGGCCAGCAAACAGATAGGTGCTGGCAGGGAAGCCAGATGGCATCCATCTAGTCCAAGTGGCTAGATGGCCACCCCAGGAGGGCTTCTCTCCCTGCAGTAGATGTGTTGGCCTGCAAGTTCGTCACGCTGTTGTAGCTTGGAGCCTTGCCTCCTTTAGGGGGGAGTCAACGGCAGACAGGATGTTGAGGGAAGAGCAAGAAGAAACGGGAGTCTGGGGAAACCCAACCTGACAGAGGGACCAAGGTGAGAAGAAGGGAGAGGGGGATGTACGAGAGGAGAAAGGTAAAACCTGTCAGAGAGACCAGCCGGAGGGTTTAACAGCTCCCCCCTGCACTGGAGTTGGAAACTTTGACAACGGAGGCAGCTCCACTGACATTAACTGACATTACAGCTCTTAATGGCTACACCCAGTGCATTTAGAGTATGAGGACACTCGACAAGGGAACAGGTAATTCTCTCTCCTGTCCTTTCCCTGACACCGCCAGAACTAAAGCTGTCATTCCTAAGCAGTCAGAAAAACAAGATTTTTAAAAGGTTTCCTAGTATCAGATCAGGACACAAAGCCATTAATTTTTTCGAGTTCACACAGCTGTAGTCTCAGTGGGGAATCAAATGACTAGATGATCTTTGAGACTAACTTAAGGCACTGCGACTGGTACAAAATGTACTCTGGTGGTTTGCAAGAAAAAAATATGAGAAATAGATACTGAGTAGGGAAATTTTATCCTCTTTACTGTTTCACCTCTCTGAGATCACAAGAAACCATGTTCTCCAACAAAGTTGGAGAACTTTGTAGAGTAGGGTTGATGGTTGGACTCGATAATCCCAAGGGTCTTTTCCAACCTGAATGATTCTATGATTCTGTGTAGCCATGGCATTCCCTTTTTCAACATTTGATCATTAATTCCTCAAAATATTCTTTACTTTCATTTCTAGGATTTGTGATATGAAGTATTATTTCTTATTTTTAAAAAAGCTCCCCTATTTTCCACGTAGACACTAAAAGCAAACTGGTACCACTGCTCACTGGTGTCCCACGAGGGTAAACCAACACAGATCATCACCTCTACCACTTGATGATCTGGGATAGACGACAATCTTCTATGAGGAGGGTCAGCCCTGCTGCCTCTCAAAGAAGTTTTCTAGTCTAACTTCAATCATTCGACGCTGTACGACACAGCCCCGTGGAAAAAAAAAACAACCCAGTTCTGTCAGCCCAGCTGAGAAAGTCCTGAGCAACTGCTAGAGAAAACAGGACCAAACCACCCTGAGAAATAACCCCGGCGTTTGCTTGCTGGAGTGACTATCACGAGAGAAAATAGCAAAGGAAGATCAAGAACACAGCACTCCCTTACTACCCTCAGATGGTAATGTCAGGCACTTTTCGGAGCTGAGATCCAGCTGAACTATCCCGTAGATACAAACACAGTACAATACAGTACAGAGTACCTGGCGACAATAATGGGTTTGAAAATGCCCATTGCTGCCTCGACCTCCGCAGACCCTGCCATCTGGGTACCTTTTCTTTTCCACTCGCTGGAAAGACTCAGCCCGTGTTTCAGCTGTTTTTCAGGTGAAAAACTTGAAACTAGACGGCAGTAACATTTCTCTTTCTCATTACAACTGCTTTTCCAAGTCAGTCATTTCATCCTGCCTGAGCTTTTCTTACCGAGTTGAAGAGATAAGAAGTTTGGCAGTACTTTTAGCATTTTACCTGTTTCAGCTCGTACGGTGATATTATACCTCATTGCTCTACGTTGCAGGAGCAAAGGCTTTGACGATGGCTGATGAGGACCTGCTTAGTTCTCCCACGAAGGATCTGCCTCGGCGCTACTCACTCTGTGACTCGGTTTATTGGCTTCACATCCGAGTTCTTCTGGTTTAACCCCACTAAGCAGGTTCCCAAACCAAATCTCTTCCACTGACCCGGTGTAACACCTCTAACACTATTTTCTGCACATAGCAATGTTAAATGCACAGCTTAATAGTTGGTTTTACTCTTTTTCTCTTACTCCATCAAAAAATCTTTACCTTCTTATGCTACGCACACAAATACAAACATAACTTACCTACAGATTCGATCAAGATTTAAACCCTTGAACAGTAACGTAAAAAACAGAAAAGACTTTGACAAACAGCAATATTAAACTTTACCCAGGAAGAAACATCTGAAATCCCGTGATTCTGTCTTTAACAGCTTGTCTTTGTACTAAATTGCTCTCAAACCCTTTCTCGCTGGCAAAGCTGCTGTGATTTCATTTTCATTAAATCTCCAGTCCAGCCAACCCTTTTTGGTTGTGGGAGGTGTCAGGACGGGGAAAAGAGAAAGGAGTGAAGTACTTTAGTGGCATATGTGACAACCACTTCAAAGCCATAAATCCTACCAAAGTACCTTAGAGAATAACGATCAGTCAAGACTTTAATCATCAGCAAAAGCTAGTTGAGAGAATAAGGAGGGTCCTAAGGGTAATAGCTGTAAAATGAAAGTGTCCACTGAGCACGTTTTTTTTGTTACAGACAATTGAGCCATTTCTCAACCTTGTTTATCTTCAGCTTTTCCTCTTAGACCAGAGGGAGAGTAAGGGATATTACAGCCATCTTCCGCCAGTGAAGTAGAAAGAAAAATGCCAGAAATGCTTTAAGACAAACAATGCTGCTTCCACAGACGTGGTTACGTGCCCTTTCAGGCTGAATTCCAACCCTTGCTCCCTTGAACATCTGGCTGGAACCCAGGTTCTGTTCTTCCCCCAGGATCCAGAGCACACTGTTGGTATCCCAGTGTGCATCTCCCAGTACTGAAACACGTAATCCCATTAGTCACATTATAACCAACAATCCCATTGTCCCCTGAGCCTTGCTCTGATTCCTCATGCCTTCCTTTGGTTTCCTCTTCCAGATTTTGCATAATAAATACCTCTGTATTTATTCTCTAACATGCATAAGTCAACCAGCTGAAATTATAAATATCTGCAACTTTAGCAAAATGATCAGAATCAGAAATGCTAACAGAGTTTTTATAAACCAAGAGATTAAATTTTTCATTTAACTTTGTTGGCAATTAGTTTGCATTTAGAGTTTGAAGTAATGTCTGGAAGACCAATTCAACACAGCTCAATTAATTTAAACTCTATCCATTTACTGATTATACACATAAAAGGCCAGAAATGCTCAACAATCAGAAAGTGTGTATGACCAACTCCTTGTGTGTTACAGTTTAATAGCAAGGGAAAAAATCAGTATAGAGCACACAGTCCGTGGTCACACTGGAGCTGTATGTCTGGGATGTTTTTAATCCCACCTAGTTATTTTAGACACATGAAATGCAAAGCATGGAACATAAAAATAATAATATTATTTTTGTCTGAAATTTCTATTCAAATTTTAAAAAATAATAAAAATCAATACATGATAAATTCTTCCTGGCTAAAGACAAAATTCAGTTTTGTGTTTTAAGGAAACTGTAAAGTCAAAGGCCAGTATAAGCTTAAATTATTCGTTTGACAAAAGAACTCAAATAACACCAGTGATTCAAATGTTAATAAAGAAGAAACATTCATAAGCATGTACATTGAAATAGATACCTAAGTAAGCATCCCTAGTTACTATAAAATAGCTTAGGTACATCTATAATTTTTCAACCCTCTTGGCTTACTACCGTTGTGTGAAGTTGTTGGGGGGTGCACACTTACATCAGATCCCAGGTTAAGTTATTTTCCACCCTTCAGTGAGTTAGGACAGAGACGGAGTTGGTATTCAGCATCTTTAAGGAACCAAAATCATTTTAGAAACTACTGGTTATCAAATTTCACCAAAACAACCCGGCTCTCAGTGGGAAAAATGTGAAATCCATTATCATATAGTCCATCTCACTTCAAAATGATTAAAGAAAAATCTATTTTTCTTTTTCCCCTGCCCCTTAGGAGCCATATTCTGATCTTGTAGCGACTCAATAAGATTAATTAGGTCACTTCCATCCACAAGGAAGGGATAAGGTAAAGGTTTTCTAAAACAGAAGTCCACCTTATTTTGCGGGGGGTGGAAAAATAGATATTACTAATGAACCAAAAAGTCAGTCTGAAAATGGAAACAGCCTGGTTCAACTTCAACATTTGATTTGGATTTTTTTTCTCCCATTTTTAACTTTCTTTTAGCATAAATTCAATTAAACTACGGAATATAAGATCATGCATTTTTAAAAGTGTGAAACAGCGAAAACAGGATGCTTGCATAACAAATCATTTCAGTATTAATTTTTTCAGTAATACAAATATTGATTGAAAAACTCTTCATGAGAGCTGATTATAATCCTATGCTTTCTAAAAATATTGTTTGGAATAACAGAAGGTGTTCTTTTATTGCTCTAAACGCAGGTAGGAGTTAATTTTGGAGGAATGAAAGGGGTATGTACCTCGTTCCCAGGGGAGGTATAGCCTCAGCACCACTGAAGAATAAGATGGGAAGCAGAAAGAAAAACCACTAATACCTATTTTTTTTAACCAAACCTTTATAGTCCATCAGCAACTGGTCATTGTGGGAAGCTCCTCCTTCCCCCACCAGTTGCTTATTCTTGTTCGCCCCTTGCAAAGCTTTCCCTTCCTTCAGGAGTGCCAAGTGATCAGTTTATAGATTACAACCTATTAGGAAATAAAAACCATGTTGTGGAAACACCACCCTCAGCAGGATACGAGTGAGTCGCTGAAAAAGGAGCAGGGAAGCTGTGGGGCTACTTTAAATTATAAGGAAAACCAAACCAGCTAGACGTGGTAAATATGGCTGTTCACAAATCCTCTACCACTAAGCAGCCCATTCTAAATTAGCCGTTGTGCAATCACCTTTTCCAGATTAAGAAAATCCAAAGACAGTCCCATGTCCCA
>KZ508808.1:25350-44785 GCA_002844005.1 Limosa lapponica baueri | reverse complement strand
CCTTGAATTTATA
The DNA here is from genome assembly GCA_002844005.1 of Limosa lapponica baueri. NCBI lineage: Eukaryota > Metazoa > Chordata > Aves > Charadriiformes > Scolopacidae > Limosa > Limosa lapponica. Next base: position 44,772 of record KZ508808.1, on the reverse strand, counting down.
AAGTAGGCTTTCTGTGCAACACATGAGGTATAAAGTGGTATATAGAAATCACATCAGCTTGCGTAAGGCTGTTTGGCATTGAGTCTTTTTTTTTTACATTATGGTATTTGGGGGAAAAAATCCAATAGATTAATTTAAAAAATGTGTAAGAAGGGTTTACACAGTAATTAAGTACTTCTTTTAGGTGTTGTTTTATAGGCTTCCTCCTCTTTAGTTTTATGAGTACTGCTGGAAAGCTGGATTACGATTTTGTTATTTTCCAGCCCTTCAGGGGAAAAGCCCCCTTTTCCCCAGGATCATTTTATTTGCAATGAGAATTCATGAGGGAAAGCCCTCAGCAAAGCTGACATTTTCAGAACATGCCAGATTGGATCCTACAAGGCCTTCAGCAGGCATCTCATTTTCCTGCTGAGCTCAGGAGGAAAGCTGCAGACATGGTCAGTGGGAAGATTAATGTTCCAAGAGACTTTTTCTTTAAAAAGGAATAAGGCAAGATATTGGCACGCATTGTGTATCTGTTGGGTTTAAAAATTAAGATAAACCAAATAAAAGCTTATTGCACCATATGCTTAAAATAAAAGAATGTAGAATTACGAAAACTTGATATTATTTCAACTGAGAAAGCATATCCATCTCTGTCACTGCATTCCACGCATGCATATGCAGGACACAGATCTAATCAGTGGCTGAAGTCATGCTGTGTCAAAAAGACTGAAATATTACATTTATTAGATTTCATGAATGTAGCAAAGGTTCGTTTTCCTGGGGAGCTATTTATAACATCTTACAATGAAGGTAAGAGCTTCCCTTCTCTACGATCACACAAATATTCCTTCAGAAGGATTAAATCCTCTGAATTACAACTCAAACACTGAGCACTGCTGCGAGTTTGACAGCAAGCCTGGGCCTGAATACAGTGGTTTTGTATCTCAATGGAATAGCCGCATCAGTCACATTCGTAACTCTGGCTGCCTTCAGGGTTTCACAGAGTTGGCTTTGTGCTTCCATTAAACAGAAGCTGTGAGTTTCTAGGTGTCCGACAGCCACTTGAAAGTCAATTTGTAGTTGTTTGTGCCTATTTCACTAGAGCTGCTCCTCATGGTATTAGCCAAAGGGACATCAGCAAACATGTAGCACAACATTTCAAGTGGCCCATGAAAGGGAAGCGATGGGGAGCTTTACAGGCTGTTACCAACAATCCTGCATTTCCACTTGGCAGGACTTGGACACACACAGAGGAATTCATTTGGATGTGGGGCAAAAATCACTAAGAGCTGGACTGGCTTAGGATTCCCTGGAAGATCATAAAAATAAATTGGTGTCCTGGATTTATTCCTGATTCAGTCTGTTTTCCCTCAATACTTACTGTATTTCAACACTTACAAATTATTTTCCTTACAGTTGCCTAGCCACCTCCATTTTATATTTTCTACATTTTTATCTTTTAGGGATGAATTAGAACCAGCAGCTCTGCTTCTTCCCCTGCCTGTAAAATAAAACCCCAAACATAGTTATAACTACTTTTATCTTCTGAGTTTTACCTATCATATCCTTTTCATCTTCCAACAAGACACTGCTGTTGCCAAGTCTGGGGTGACACTAAATTCAGTTCCTGTTATCAGGAGACTTCACGCTTATGAAATTTACCACAAAATCCATTTTGCTTCCTGCCAAAGGAATACACTCTAGTATACAAGCTGGCTTTAATTTTAAGTTACATTTCTTGTCTATATGGTGTGAAGTAAACTTAAAATGGAATAGTATAAACATACGTAATGATGCCTCTGACCTTGCGGAGAGGCCGAAAAACACTTAAGGCAAAAATCAAGGATTGACCAATTCAATTTATAAAGTTAAACTGACAATTATGAGCTAGTTATTCTAGCTTGAAATTATCCTTCAGTCTCATTCCAGGCCATGTTTGGCTATTCAGTATTTGACTTTCAGAGAACACCAAGTGCATTATCTGTATTTTGTGCCTTTTAACATCACCCACACAGTCCATGGGGGACACCGCGTAACACTGACCCAACAGTGGGGAGGAGATAATTCTGCATCTCAAGAGAAGAATGCCTTAACTACACCCAAGTTGGAGGGACCAAGAGCATCTTGTTAAGCACTAGGTTTGGATTCACAACCCAATTGCACCCCATGTTCATCATGTGCGTTAGACTTAAGTGTAGATCACTGAGAAGGGTCTAGTGTGTTCATGAGGACAAGCAGAACACTCCCTCTGTGTTCCTTCACCTCTCCCTGACCTCCCATTTTGCTTGGGGAGCAAGGCTTGAGAATGAACTGCAGAGCACAGCTGTACCACCATATCAACATAGTTATAATCTGCCTCTAGTTAAAAATATACTAACATTACAAAGTCACAGAGTCTTCTCCTACTAACAACTCCCACAAAAAACGTTGATCAAAATAAACTAAGACACGGTCATGGTGGAGAGGTAGAAGGAAATTTTTGCATACAATAAGAACATCCCAAGTGGATTAACATGAAATAGAAGTATATTTAATGTAGCACTGTGGTACACATAATGAAAGGGAAGGCAAATCAGCCATTAATTAGCCATCTTTTATCATTCCTGAAGACAGCATCTACCATCAGTCAAAGCCTGGGGTAACGGCTCAGTCGTATATCAAAATAAGCATCACATATGCCATGCTCCATTTCTGCCCTGTTTGCCAAATACTTTAACTCAGAATCCAAATGTTACGATAGCAAATGTCACCATCCCCTTTCCAGCAACTGGAAGCTTAACAGCAAATAGAATAGTAGCGTTCATTCCTGAGTGAAGAGCTACACCAAGGTTAAGGGATATAATCACAATGTTGCCAAAGCTTGATCTTGGGAGTATTCAAAGGCAAACTTTTATCTCTAGAAATATATCTGTCCTCCAAGATGGAGTCAGATTGCCTAAATTAAACTCCTGCTTTTAATCTGCTTCTAGAAGATCCAGCCTCTAAGATTGAGTAATTTCTTATCTTGGATGTAATGTGTCATTTTCTTTAATGGCTGTCCTACTAAAGGGTTGGTCTTTCCTCCAGGCACTTACAACTCCAAGTTTTCTTCAATATTTAATGGTGCTTTCAGCTTAATCCAATATTTTCTCTTTTTCCAAAGCCTCATTTGCACTGGGTGGGTAAACTTCAAGTTCAGATTCACAGTCTTGATGGTTGGAGGGGAAAAAAAAAAGGTAGGGAAACCTTCCACAGTGCCAGGTAAACATCCAAGCATATACTTTGAGTATATGCTTAAATCTCATTAAGGTCTATTTCTCTGTATACAGATAATGGCTCAGAACATTTCCTAGTTAAGTCTCTCAAACCGGTATACTGGCTGCCTCTCTTCCACTTCCAAGACAACATGTCAGGAAGTACATTTGATCAATACATCATACAAGATTTGCATTTAGAAAGTCATCTTGAAGCCATCCTTTGCATGCACTGTGAGAACTAAAGCCATGTGAAAAGACTTCTTAAACCAGTGTCTGGGAAAGAGCCACCCACACACTCACGAAAAAACCCCGCAAACATGTAACGCTATACACTTGTTCATCACAAAAATGTAAAGTTGGAAATTTGTTTTTAGAGAAGAACAGATTTTTCCTCCAGCTATACAGAATTCTTAGTTTTTATTCTAGGATCGAATTGAGACTCACAAAACACATAGTTTTAAATCTAGCCATGATTATCAGCACTGTGTATAGGCAGTATTTAAAGAGTTTATTCCCATTTATTGAAGTACTCCAATGGTTATTTGCACTGCAGTAGTTTCTTTGCCTCTTTCATTGAGTCACCTAATATTTTGATGTATAATCATTAGAAGTGAAATCTCTGTACTTAGGTATTTTACACTTATGTACTGTGCTGCTTTTGGCTGGGATAGAGTTAATTTTCTTCAGAGTTGCTAGCATGGGGCTATGTTTTGGATTTGTGTTATCAGTTGATAACTGATAATCAGTAATTGCTGAGCAGTGCTTACACAGTCAAGGCCTTTCTGCTCCTCTCACCACCCCACCAGCAAGTAGGCTGGGGTTGCACAAGAAGTTGGGAGGGGACACGGCTGGGACAGCTGACTCCAACTGACCAAATGAATGTTCTGTACCATATGATATCATGCTCACTATATGAAGCTGTGGGAAAAGAAGGAAGGGGGACATTCTGAGTGACAGTGTTTATCTTCCCAAGTAACTGTTATACAGCACTTCAACAGTGATAAGATGGATGCTCTGGGCTGCTTGCACATTTTCTGGAAGCACCACTCATTCCCAACCAGTACAGAAAACTCAAGTATAACTTTCACATCTCTGGAAGATTTACCTTCTATTAATACAAACTACATCTCAGTAGTCATTTAGAAGAACTCTCTGGACAAACAGCTGTTTGCCAAGAACGAGAGGAAAGACACAGTCTTAAAGTACACTGTAGCAAGCACAGTCTGGTACTTTTGTGGTGTTTTAGCAGTAAGGGGTTTGGCTAGTTCTAAGACAACTTACACTGGGAACATCTGGCATCTCTAATGAAATACTTGGCATTTCTCCTAACTGATCATATAATTAGATCTCATTCTTACGTGAAATAAAATTCAAACCACTAACCAGCAAGCATAAATGAAATCAACCCTGCTGAATGCCAGCTGACACAAGGCTATGTCCTATTTGCTTTCCAGGCGGTGCCCCAAAATACACTGACAGTTCTTTTACTGCTCTTTCCTTTCTTATTCATGGGTAAGCCTCACTGTGGGACAGCTTTTTTTCCTCCATGGAGCAGGTGAATAAAATTATTATTCACACCTTTTCTACTTGAATTAACATGCTGTTGCCTCCAGAATGATGAGGTTGAAGGATTAAACCCAAGAAGTGGTTGTTCCTCTTAATCTAACACATACCAGAAACACCAAAATGGCAGTCATCATTCAATAACTGCCTTCCTGAAACATGGGAGATATGAAATCTTTACACCAGTTCCTGGCTGATCAGAATAACAAATGGAAGAGAAAAGGGTTCCCTCATTTCTACTGTTGATAAACATAATATTAAAAAATATCTATCTTTGGAGACCCATTCATGTTTCATCCTTGAAACCTGAACAACAATTCCACTTACTGAGAGATTAGGCATTCAAGAAATGTGAAGTGCCAGGAAATGAATCCAGAGTTTATTTTAATAGATTCATTGTTACCTGCTGACACAGACTAAGCAAACATTTCCTTCAGCAATAAAGCCAATAGCAGCCTTTCCAGCTGCTGTAATGACTGCCTTTTTTGACATCTCAGTTGATAGTTGGCTGCTCCATATTAGTTTGTTGAACTGACACCCACACAATAACAGAGAAAACTGAGACAGTTTTAATTTTAATCTCCACACTCTAAACAGATGAGCAGTTTCCTCACATACTCATGGTATAATTAAGAAGTTATCTCAAAATGTGACTATCAGACAGGGAGCTGAATTACCCAGCCCTTCAGAGATCCACAAGGCAGAAGCTGGCAATAGCTGAAGACTCATCCCTATTTAGACTCAGAGATCCCTGCCGCAGCCTGTGAGTTGTCTGCAGTGGGGTACAGCACTGAAGCTTCCAGAGGTTGTCAGAGTTTTTCCACATGGTAGATATTTACTTCCAAAAAAATGAGCTGCAAGTATATTAAGGATATTCAGGGGCAATACTAGGCAGTTGAAGCATTAAGAAAGGAGGGGGAGAAAGCCTTTCACAGCATACATCTTCCTGCCATGTGTTTTGCGAGATACTACTGGATTTGTTCCACAGTTATCCCTCCCTCCAATTTTTCATTTGCTCTCGTTTTTATCACTAGCATTGTTTACATCAGAAATGCAGAAGTGTGATTAAGTTATAGAAAATGGTACTGAAAAGAAAGAACTTGAATTTTCCTATTCCTGGAACATTTTCCTCCCCATGCACATTGGGGAGGGAGCAGACTTCATATTACCTTCTGAGTCTTACGGGCTGAGGAGTGTGCTGGCAAGCGATTCACCTCCCAGCTGTAGGGATTTTCCTGTCCGTTTGAATTACTGTGCTGCTGTGACGAGGAATCATTTATTTCTATGCCTTTCCCTCCCCCCTCCAGAATTTTTACACACTCATACACAAAGGTATTTGCTTGCTCACATGCACATATGTACGTGTAAATACAAGCTTACACACAAAGTAGGTTTTGTTTTTGTGACGCTGAAGCAAAATGATTCTGTTACATATCAGAAAACAAAACTTGGCGAGCAATCATAGGTCTAAAGCTAAATAAATTACTTGCTATACTAGTGTGTAAATAAGAAGTCTAGTGGATACCGTAGCCAAACTGTATGTGGCTGAGGAACTCCAGAAACAAAAGTGTTGTTTGGCAGGATACTACCAGTGTCACCGCTCCAGCGAAGGGTCAGATATAAAAACAATTTCTTGCTTTCTTGAAACAGGAACTGGGAACTCAAGAACTTCACCAGTTCTTGTAGCTGCAGTGGTGCCAGAGAAACACCCCCAATTTATACTTACATACACCCCCCACTTCAGCTGGTTTTATTGCTGTCACAACAGTAGAGCTCCTTGGACGTTACCCAGAGCTACAGGGCATGCAAAGAATGATTCCTGAAGTTGCAGTAATTCCTTGTGGCTTAAAGCTTATTTTTTTATCACACACTTAATAAAAGTCTTTTCTCTGCATTGAAACTGCCAAAAGAGATTTACGTTGCTTTTCTTGTCTTTCACTTGAAATTCCAAGAGCTGCAAACCTCTTATCAAGGCATTTTCCCCAACAGCATGCAGGGAGACACTAGGGGAACACTCCCCTCCGCTAATCGGGGCACTTTAAGTATAATTCAACAACAAAGGCATAAATGTTCAATATCACTTGGATACCCCCAGCTTAACCTACCTGCTATTTCGGAAGATATATGGATCCACTAGTCCTAGGTCACCTCTGCCAGCCCCACGCTACTCTTCCAAGGAGCCAAAGGAAGCTGAAGTGACATGAAGCCTTATATTTAAGCAACTGAATCCCAGTAGACTACATGTTTTATCTAGGATCCACCTGCAGGCAATGAAGAGAACAAGGTGTCTTCAGCTGGTGATTCATCTAATTTAACAGCTATCCTGTAGTGGGTGGCTCTGTCTTGAGGAGCTCAAGGTCTTAGCTAGCCTAAACAATGCATATTTTAAAAGAGATGTGCCAATACTTGCTATTACTATGAAGGTCAGTAAATTTCACATTTCTCTACCTTGAAGACAGTTGCCAAAAAAAAAAAAAAAGAAGAAAGAGGCCTAAGCAAAAAAAAGCCTAGACCCTCAAAAAGGAGGGCATACTTCCTTTTCAGATAATCTTCTTTTTTTATAGGCAGTGTTGTCCTCTTTCTAGCAAAGTATTTAAGTCAGAGAATAATGACAGCGTAGGCTGACAGATATCTGATACACATAATCACTTCTATGGTCTGGTTTCCCTTCTCATCAATATAGTTTAGACAACATGACAGATACAGCTTTTCTTTGTTTTCTTGTTTACTTTAATGGCATCAGGGTGACTTGATGCCTGCATGAAGGCCATTTCATTGGCTTTTTAAAAAAAACCAAGGTGGCAATATGACAGTGGCCTGAACAAAAGGCAGGAACCAATTATTCTGCTACCAAGTATCAAATTATATTTTTCTTATCATACATCCCTGGGCACGTAAACCTCAAATTTTGTGGAGATTTTCAAACAAAGCAAAGAAACAAAAATTCCTGTTTGCTCCAGTGCATATATATGTATATAGATACCAGAGAAAGGACCTGCCACAGATCCAAAATCTATGGCAATTTTTGAATCAAAACCAACATGGGTAGCTTGGAGGGGCGCTAGTAAATCAAACCTACCCATGACTGTACCCTGGCTCTGGGGTCAGGAGCCATGGAGCACCCTGAGCCTTGACTCCCTGGCATAGCCAGGCACTGGGCAGGCTGTCAATGGGCTCCCTGGTCCACGCTAGTTGCCATAGTCCTACCCAGGAATTGTTTGGCAATGTACTAGTTCTCCTGCACCAATACTGTTCAAAAAAATCAGTATGGTATCATGTCACAGTGCCCAGGAACCTTTAAACCAGTCACGTAGACACATCCCTCTTGACTGCAGCACTGGTGGCAGCCCTCTCCTTTCAGAGGGGCTTTAATAGCAGCCTCAGGGACAAAATCTCAGACTAGACGTAATGTTTACTGAGGCTGGTGTGAAGCTTGGTGCCCCTCTGGCCACCACATTGATGGGAAGACTGCGGAGGTGAAGAGGACCCAAACCGCCAGCATCGAGCCCTGGGGCTGGCAGAGTTGTGCCCGTGAGAGCCAGGCATCCGCAGAAGGAGCAAGGAAGGCATTGCAGGAGCACCTGGAAATAGAGCATTGAGATTTTCCTGAGGAAGATGAGGATCCAGTTGTGCAAATGGTAGAGAGCTGTATGCTGGGGCAACAGGAGGTTCTTCACACCCTGAGACTCAGCAGGCTGTCACCCAAAATATGCATCAGCATTCAGACACTCAGTGCTGGCTACAGTTGAAGGGGAGCCAGCAAAAAAGACCACAGAGAGATGACAGAGAGACTCAGAGATGACAAATGAGATAAAGTAAATTAAGTTTTGAATCAAATCTGTGACTGGACTGAAGAAAGACCTGCATGTTTCTCTTCAGTATTTTCTGGAAGTGCTAGTATCTTAAGAACGCCTTGGGTTGTTTTAAACCTTTTCAAGAGTCTTTCTAGAGCTGCTTCTCCTGTTTAACGTTAATAATCCCAAGAATGTTCAACTCTTGCTATATGTGAACATGAAGATACTAAACAAAGCCCACAAAAAATTTTCATATGTGAGCCACACTGACTGATCTTTTTCTTACTGAGACTGGGATTTGAGGGCAAATGTTGACTATTAGACGAAAGAAGTGCTGTAAGTGTTTAGCACAGATGATGTTTTATTTAAACAAGAAACGACTAAGAAAGAGCCAGTGTTGTTTTACATACTTTATCCTAGAATTCACAGAAACTCTGTCTTCTTTATTTCCAAAACATCAATAAATTCCACAGTGTCCCATGAAGAGGATGCCTTCTTCTGCTACAAATGTGAAATCTTATTCAGAAAAGAGGCCCAGTTATTTATTCAGAGAGAAAGATACAAAGACAGAAAATACAAAGAGAGAAAATACAAAGCAAAGGCTCACCAGAAGAGCTCTTCGTTCCTTGGGATGCTTATTCAAAACAAGGTTCACAGTATAGAACAAGAATATAAAAATACCTATGTTTGGAGTACAACTTCAGGGAGAACAGAGAACAGCAGGATCACTTTTAATAGTGTTCCCTCTTTCTATATACCTTTGAAAATGTAGTAAAGATATCCTGCATCCTCTCTCTTCCTCAAGCAGCTGAGAGAACCATCTTGGGTCGTAGCTTCTCAGATTTTCCACATCCCTTATTAAGTAAGTTGAGACACGGAAAGATATTTACAGCGATACCACTCTTCTAGGTTCCAAATGATTTGTTTATCACATAATCACTTACAGCTAAAAAAAAAAAAATTAGATGTTGAAATTAAATCATTTTGTATACAGCTTTGTGAATATAAATGGACACTTTGATCACTAGCTGACACAATGGATCGTCTCCCTGAGAATAATTTGGGTATTAGACTTATGTGTGCTTGCCCACTATCATGCCTACAATAATTTAAGCTACTTAATATGATTAGCTTCCAAAATGGAATTTACTGAATCAGAGAAGACAGGAAAAATGAGGAAATAAAGTTTTCCTTACTGCTGAGTACTACAAATACTCTGTGTCATTTTGGCTATGGGAATCTGAGTTTTGTCTTGTTTCAATTTATGGCAGAGAATATAAGTCACACAAACGCTGTCTTCTCTTCAGATGACAGTTTAAGTGATAGTGTATAAGAAGCTCAAATTTAGATTTGGTTTATGAGAAAATAATTCACACAGTACGTCAGCTCTACCAGAGGCATCGTACAGAGATCGAAGACTGTCAGAGTCAAGTTTGCTGAGTTGTTCGAACAAGGTTCATGTCCTCTGGACCCAGAGAGATAAATCTAAGACCTGGCTTTTGCCTCTGGTTTAGTGTGAATGAGGATCCTGTTGTCTGCCTTTTTTTTTTTTTTTTTTTTTTTTTTTTTTTTGTGTGGAGAGGTCAAGAGCCATGGCTGTCCCTGTTTCCCCAAAGAAGCAACCTTCTCTTCATGAAAAGACTGACAAGTTATAGTGTAGGGGTCAGCTTGATGCAGTTTCAGAGAGTCCAGACATGAAATTTCTGTAACATAAAGAAAAATAAAAAACTTTCAGGCCTGATAATCAGAAAAACACGGGGGACGGGGGAACATTATTAACTACAGCCACTTCCATAGGCAGCAGTGGTATTAATTAATCTCACCAACATAAGAAATCAATCTTACAGTCATTAAAAAGTTGCAAAAGTAGCTTCAGTGTAACCAATGTCCTGTTCAGCTGAGTTTTGAATGGTTTAACTTTCATACAGCATATAGTAAACAGACAAATAAGCCATTAAACAATGTTCGGGTTAGTGAGGATCTAAAAGAGGAGGAAGAAGTTGGCTTCTTCCCCAGTGTAACCAGGACAGTAGCTGATAGCATGGAAAGGATGGGGCAGATCTGTACTGAGAAGGCATTTGGCTGCACGGACACCAGCTGAGCTGTGTGAGGTTGTGCAGATCTGACTCTGGTTCTTGCCATCAGGAACGAGGAAGCACAATTTTTTCTTCTGAAGGAAACCAGTTCTGAGAAAAGCCATAAAACTAGCTGGAACATACACTTGTTGAATCCCAGGGAAGGAAGTTTTATGCAAATAGAAGTCATGTTTTACTTAGAATTAAGCTTCTGAAGTTATTCACTGCCTGGTTAAGCTGTGTGAAGAATTAGGCCAATTAAATGGAATAGACCGTAAGAGAGAATTTTCCTGTTGCAGTGTTTTATCTGGGGCTGCTTGTGGCAGGAGCATTTCAAGTATTTGCAAACTTTTGAAAAATTTGTGTTTATTTATTCATTCTTTCAGTCTCAACAATCTTCAGTTGAAGGCAAACAGGAGGTCAGGGATACACGGATGCATAATAATCAAAAGCTTCTAGAAGAGCATTGAGTCTATACCTTCTTCTGGGAAAGGCAGACAGCAACCCTTTATTTTTACCAAGACAGATATAATTATTGCAGTTCTGTTTGTGCAGTTTTATTGGAGAGTCTTTTGAAAATCATAATAGGAGGAAGAAGAAAAGATGGCCTTTCACCAAAAGCTAGGAGAACCTGAAAAAAACCCTCTTACTTATCACTGCATAAAAGGAATACACTGTTCAAGAGACGTCTGCAAGCTGGCCTCCCACCGCTTTGAGCCTAATTTGGTTGGAAAGAAACAGAAAAATAGTGGCCCTTGAAAACTCAAAATTGCACTGGAAAAATCTGGTCTAATGTTAACATGGACCTTCAGCTGCCATTGCCACAGTCAGATGTTTTACAAGTGTTGATTTTCTTGTCCTGATGATAAAATGTTATGAGAGTATTTGTCCAGTGAGTGTTTAGTGGCTTTTTTTTCAAAGTTAAGTACATTATCTCATCTGTTTCAGAACATTTTTCTTTCAGAGAAACTGTATGACATTAGGCTGCTGTGAGTATGACTGCCTGCCAAGTCGCCTTTGTCTCTTCAATATTTAATTACAAGTCCAAAGAATGACACAAATGTAGGAAACTGTAGTCTGAAAAGCTGTGCTTTACTGCAACCCATTTTTCTCAACAAGGAGAACAACAAAGTCAGAGCAAGGTTTTTGGCCGAGTCGAACAATGAAAACATTTTTGCATGAATATTCATGTGTATTTTCTAAGACTTCAGCTGTTTACACTGGCTCTGCCTGCCTTCCACGGATTTCAGATTTCTTGTCAAGAACATTCATCTTGGATATGAGATCCCATAGGAATTATACCAACCTGCATAGGCAAGTGACCCATGTGGCACGTCTGCGAGTGTATGTTAACTCCACCTCCTCAGCGTTACCTCATGCTGATTTCTCCTCTCCACCAAACTGCTGAGATCTGCTCCAGGAGCAACCTCACACATTTTACCACTTTGGCCATGCTTTTGACATGCATGCAGTGCATATTCACTGTGCTGATCCAGTGGATCTCCACGAGTTCAGGCATGTCCTGGTATTCCCTACAGGAATCCATGTACACTGTGGTATAACTCAATGAATTGTTTTGAAAAGTAGGATTGACCCATTTTGATATATAAAAAGATTTGAGAACAAACCATCCACATGAATTGCTCTCTTACATTTAGAAGCTCATCATCAGATGATGCACCAGTCTGGTCCCTTAACTGATCACCTTTCTTGAGGGAAGACAAATTTTTAGCATCTGTCAGAGCCCTCATATCCTTCCCTGCTTCTGGTCTCTGGACCATCACAGAATGAGTTCCTGCAGGTTCAAAGGGAGACTGAACCTGAATCTAGGGGCCTTTTTTCCTCATTCCTGCCTGTTTCATCAGACTCTTAGTTGATATAAGCCAACACAGTCACGTGGCAACCCATTCTATGGTGCCAATACACAGTTACAGAGCAATCCTCAGCTCGTTAGGGTGTGTGTCCCACAAAATACAGTTTTATTATTATTCACCCTGATATCATTTATGCAGAATACTTTGATTCTGAATAAAATTAGGGACAATAAGAAAATTAAAACAATGACATAGAACTAAAGAAAGGAGGAAACTATTTGCCCCAGTAGGACTCTTAATGTCAAGCAAAACAAGGATATCTCTGGTTACCATCCAAGTGATTCTCCCCAAAGGCCCACAGAGCTGTACCATCTTTTGTTAAACCGCCGATGTTTGTCCTTTTTATTGTCCTGAACAGTAATTTATTCCTGGATTGGCTGAAATATTAAGTCCCTGGTGTTGCCACTACGATGCTGAGGCAGAACATACCACAAATGTAGAAGGACAACTGCTTGTGTTTGCAGTTATGTGTGTCAGAGAGAAGGGCATTTTGAGGAGGCACATGACTGTATGGATCTCAAGTGAAGCAGGGGACAACTCACCATGACAGGGACTTACCTGGTCCAGGGAACTGACCCATGAATCCGCCTTGCTGGTGATGGGTTTCCTTAGGCTACGGGCTCAACTCAGTTTTGCACCGGGGGAGTCTCCGTTATTTCTTCCAACACTGAGACTCAAGTCTTTTCTTTTATACTCTACATGGGCAGCCCAGGCAAGCCCTTTTAGACCCAGGTCCTCCTGGCCTTTGGGCAAGAAATTTCCACCCTGAGGGAGTGCCTTGAGGCAAGATGAGCCTTCGAGTGGGGCTTCAAGGGAGCTTGCAGAGTATTGTTCAGTCTTCACTGGGGAACATTATTTCCTCTGCAAAACTCTTCCACCATCCATAAGCCAGGGCTGGGGAATTCACAATTATTTTGTCAAAAGCAATTTTTTAAAATTGTCAGAATCATTCTGCCTTCATCTATACCCACGGGCAGATTTCTACAGAGGACTATCCACTATTGTGGTTAAAGACAAGCCTTTTCTACTTTGCAAAGACCTCTGTGTGGTCTGTCTTTCATGAATACACCCCCCCCCCCCCTCCCCCCCCCTCACACCCCCCACCTCCACAGCCCCGTTTCCCTGCTCACTACAGGTAGTACAGATGAGATGAGAGGCAGTCTCCTAAAAGCTTTTTGGCTAGCAGACAGGGGCGCACCACTCCATTAATCTATTCAAGTTTTTTAATGGCCTCACCAGAACCATACCTGAACCCCTTGCTGACATTAAGTGGTTCTGTTTTACAATGCCCCTCTAATACAGAGAAATGCCATCCCTACCTTACAGACAGGGAACTGAAGCACAGCAAAGATTAGATGTTGAAAATCACAGCGGCAGCAGAGTTATGAGCAAAAGCAAAGTACATCCTAGGCGAGTGTCCTATTCATTCAACTATCCTATTAACAGTTACATATTTGGAAAGGAAAATGAGGGTAAAAAATGAGGGAAGGAGACATTAATCGAAAGAAAGGAATCATGGGAAAGAAAGCTTTGCCATCAACTGATCTTACTGCGTAATCAGGCAATCGCTTTCCATTTTGGCTGCTTGCATGTCCCCTGTCGCATAGCTAAAATGGCATTTGGGGCAAGTTTTCATATTTCATTTACTGCTGCTGTGAGTGTGGGGACAAGAAGGGCCACTGGGTGAGGGAGCCATATCTGCTTTGAACCAGGACCCCAGGGGAAAGCAGAAAAGAGCAGGACAGTGAGAAGAAAACCTCTGGTCAGTGGTTTGAGAACGCGTCCTGTAAATAGGTTAAACACTGATCACTGCCCAGCTGCTTCTGAACATCTGAACTCTGCAAGCGTATGCAGCTCCAGGTACTGCTTACTCCAGCTGGGGCCCCTGGAGTCAGATTTTTGTTCTGGGGACATGGCTCAGAGGTTCAGGCACTCAAATTTCAGAAACTCGGGCCAAACTCAATTTGAACAGAAAAAAAACCTCAGGAAAATAAGAAAAGGAAAGCCAGCCATTCTGCAAAGCAAGCCAGAGCCATTGTTCCTTGGATATCTCATAAATAGGATTATCAACAGATACCTTTGGGAAGCTGTTTGAAACTCAAACAAAGGCTGTATTTAAATAATTATATAAACGATACTTTTCTAGACTATTCCTGCTTTCATTTTAATCAAGTTTTCTTTTGCAATAAAAACCAAAAATCTAGACATTTAACTACTGTCTCCCAAGACAATGCTATTATTATAAAAGAAAAGCAGATTTAGAGAGTTAATAATAAAATATAGATTACATTTTCTTGAGCAAAAAGAATCACTTCATAATATATTGCTCGCAATAAAGAGTAAGCCTCAGATTTCGTGCAGCAATATTAATTACTACGGAGAGAGAATGAGAGAAATCACGTCAGATTAAGATTCTTCTGAATCACAGCAGAGAAGATAGAGTGCATCTTCTGAATAAACAGATTATGTTACAGGGAGTAAAATTAGCAGGCAATCTTCAGCGATGCCTGCCTCTAACAGTCCTCCATATGACTTCTTGTGGGCAGGCCCAGGGGAGAACAACTGATGGCAGAATGATTATTTCAGCATCCCGTGTTATTATTCTGCAGCCTTTCTCAGAGCGAGGGGTTATTAACTATTCCACCTCTTCTCTGCGCTGCAGAGAAATTAGGCTTCACATCAGCATGTAATGTGCGTGTAACAAATAATTGCTTATCACAAAAGCTTTTTGATCTGAAAGTATGAGAAATGGCACGCAGAAGAGAAAGGGCTTAGTGTATTAGTGCTGGAGGAATGATAAATTTCAAATAGCTGATGTAAAATAAGATTGTCGTCAGGAAAGCAATGTAATAACCACAGTTCTCACACAGGAAAGATGGAAGTATGCGCTTTACATCTTGCAGTGAGAGTATTTTGCACAGATTGTGGAGGACTCAGCCATTCTCCCCTCCCAGACCAGGATTGTGCCCTCAGCAGTGCAGCTCCCCCAGGCCAGCACAAGCCAGGGTTACCAGGGCTGGGCCGTTCTGCTCTTTGGCTAATGCTGCCTTTTAGGAGCCCTCTCTTTAATTAATGTATACACAGTTCATCCCTCATGGAAACGAGGTTTGTGAAGGCCCTGGGCCCTAGAGGAATTTGTTGAAGGCTGCCTCTGAAGAAAGCTCTGTTTCCTGCTGAGGTGACAAGAAAACTAATAACGCCCACAGTGCCAGAGCCTGCCAGTCTGCATAGGTCTTCTTCAGCCCCTCCTGAAGTCACCAGCAACCTGGTAGTTACCCCAGCTTCATGACTTTGAATGCCTCAACCTTGACTTAATAGTTTTCTCCAGCCTGCTGAGGAGAGCAAGGAACTGATGAGAAATCCTCAGGGGGGTCCACGTTGCAGAGCCGTGCCCTGCATAGGCTGGAGCACCTGAAGGACTGCTGGCGTTGGGGCAATGGCCCAGCACCAGGGTGGTGGGAGAGACAAAGCACCCCTCCACAGGCTGCCCTCGGAGGATGGGGTGCTGCCTGGGGAGCGAGGGCACTGACAGGAGCTCCGGCAGGGAGGCAGCCCCAGCTGTAATGCCAACTGGGCAGTAGGGAGCAGAAACGTTTGGGTCAGGGCTGGGAAGATGAGTTCCCCACCGCCAGCCTACCCTGGATGCCAAGCTCTTACTCATGTGTGCTGAGTCAAGGAAACCTGTCATTAGAAGTTTACTTGTAAGAATCTCTCCTATCCTAGAAATCCTGTGGGGAATCCATAGTAAAAAAAAAAAAAAAAAAAAATGTTCTGAAATAACTAACTTTCTCCTTAAAGGGTAGTGAGGTTGCACCACCTCATGCCTATGTGGCATTCACAGAAATGTCTCTCCTTCTTTTCATCAGTTGAAAAACTCTTTGCTTTGCTGAGCTCTTCAGAGATCCTGGAATGCACCTTTGTTATTTGGTGACATGAATGGGGTCAAGCATGAGAGAAGCTC
Organism: Limosa lapponica baueri; assembly: GCA_002844005.1. NCBI lineage: Eukaryota > Metazoa > Chordata > Aves > Charadriiformes > Scolopacidae > Limosa > Limosa lapponica. The sequence goes on along the minus strand of KZ508808.1, from coordinate 28,284 downwards.
TTCATCCTCTAAACTTTAGAAGTGCTTTTTTAAAGGCAAGGAGTTAACTACCCCTCCTAGAAAAGACGACTAAAATAAATGAACTAGGTTTTTTTATTCAGAGCTGGTGGGTATGCTGTCTGTTCTCTGCCCTGCAAAAGGCACTCCTTCTGTGCCCTTGTGGTGGGCAAGGCTTGCCCATGCCCATTTACGACAGACACAGTGTTTCTGTTACGGACTGCTATTTACCCCAGGTGTTTCTCCAAAGTTTCATACAACAGAGAAACAACAGCTGCCTAGAGATAATGGCATAACATCTTGCCCTTTGGGAAATACCACCTAATAAGAATTTACTCACTCTTTGAAAAATGAGTAAGAGAACATTTTTCTTTTATTAAAAAAAAGTTTAAATCTTTTACCTTTTTATTAAAAAAAAATGTTTAAATCCTTACTAAGGAAGATACTGGCTTATATTGTGCTTGTAGTGGTACCCTACCTTGTATTTGGGGGGCAAGATCTCATCTGGTGTATATCAACCCAAAGCCCTCAGCCCAGGCTGAGCTGGCTCTGGAAGAAGAGATAACCATGAGAATATGAACTCCAAACAAGGCAAGTACCTCTCTGGAGGAATGGAGAGATTCTGCCTACTCCACTACTCACCTTGTCCCCCAGCACCCCTGTGTCTCACCAAACTCCTCTCACAGCACTCTCTGGGAATGGGGAGTTTAGAGAAAAAAACCCCACAATATACTGCCATTAGTGATAATAATATTCTATTATTCTATTAATTCTGAAATTCTGTGATAGTTCCTAGTTATTTCTTCACTGTTTTCACTACAAGGCAAGGAGATGACTTTTGTGCTAGCTTGGGGTTTTTAGGTTTGTCTCTGAAAGGTCCCCAAAGGGGGAAAGGGCTCTGTATTGAAGAATAACTTAAGAGGGATGTACAGAAGTTCCTTGCCTTTCTGAGAAGCATTTACAACTAAATGGTAGGCCGCATGTGTGAAGCAGTACAACTTTCTTTTGTTGTAACTATGGTATAAGGTATTTAATTCCCATACAGTTACTCACACCTGGGAAGAACAGTGTGATGTAGCCAAATGAGGAATCCTCACGCCAATAGAAACCCTAATTACATGTTGGGGAGTGGAGAAAAGGGGGAAAAATATCTCAGTTACTAAAGCAGTTATTAAAGTAAAATAGGAATGTTCCAGCTTGATATGAAGCATGAAGTCAGAAAGAAGATATTTGATGGCATGGAGACCTGAATGCTGGATGACAGGTAGCCCCCAAATCTCCTCCTCTGCAGGAGATGAGGGCTCTTTGCCAAAGCAAACGTGTTGGCTGTCATTTCTTCTGGGGATTGCCACAATTTGGGCTTGGGCACCATGAGCAGACTGCCCTCTGAGAGCAAATGAGCACAGATCTCACTGTATAATATTTCCACCTACAAGGGTTTGGGTTTTTTTTGTATTTTCTTGTGCTTGCTTTGATGTGACACAATGCAGGGCCGTATCTGTAGATGATCCAGTCATCTTGTGTTGGGATTTCACCTGTCAGTGCATTCATCATCCTCTCTCAAAAAAGAGAAACAAAGGGCTCAAATCTGCTCACCCTACTGAGGGGAGGAATTACACTCAGATCAGAAGAGTTGGGGCCAAGGGACTTTTACTTATGTGCTCATTCTTTTGCTCAAAAGCAGCTTTCAGAGGAAAGGGAAAGGGACACAAAAAGATAATTTTCCAAACTACCTGCAGACTTCAATCTCATTAAACTCACATTTCTGGCAATGCTTCATGAAAAAACTGGTGTATCGCAGATGGATATGAGGTGCCAGCCACCAGGGAGGGGGGCAGTCCAAGGAGAGGGGCTGGTGGGGGCACCCAGCTTACCCCAAGGCTGTGTGGCGGCAGTGCAGACCAGCTCCACCATTTCCCCTTGCCCCGGAGTCCCCACCCCACAGGGTCCCCAGCAAATGCAGATGCCAATGGTATTGTTCCAGGGAGCGAGGTGCTGTGCGGCTGTGCCTTGTTGCAACCGAGCAGCCATCAGGATCCACCCCATTTGGCGCACAAAAATTGAACTTACAACTTTGGTTCAGGTTTAAATGGGAAAGAAGCCCTTTCTTTCTTCAGCTCAGTTGAGACTTTTAAAAGACTGTATCTTTCTTATGTGAAAGATGGGTATTTGCCTATTTTTTTTTTGAAGCTGTGAGATAGCTAATTATCTCACTGAAATAGAGATGCGGGGAAGTGACTCCTGTTGCTTGCAGAGTGTAGCTGAGCACAGTTGCTGTCAATACTAAAACAAACAACCCCGACTTTTATTTTCACTTGATTTTGCAGTAAGATAACTAGGACTGGTTATTAGCTTAGCCCATGGTAAAACATCTTTTTTTTTTCCCTTCCTTTTTTCAGCCACCTTTATTGAAGCCTGGAGTTTTCCTGGGCAGAGATGTGAATGCACACACAATAAATATGAATTTTCTGGAAAGCTCTGCAAAGATGCAGTAAATCTCTTTCAAAGATAAAATTAATTTACCACAAGGAGCAAACAATCAGCAGCATCTGAGCTGCAGACCTCTCTGCCCCTTCCCAGACCCATCAGGCCTGTGGGATGTGTGGGCAGGCATGTGGCAGTCTTCCTGCCTGTCACTCTCGTATGGTGGCCTCAATGGGTCTGCTGCATATTGCCAGCAAAACTCTGGAAAGTCCTCAAAATCTGCAAAGAAAAACCCTCTGGTTGGATAAGGAAGACAGAAAGAAAAAGGTGAAAACTTGGAGACGAGCTCATCTTAGCCCAAGCAGGCTACAAACCCAGAGTAGGTGGGAAGCTTTCCTGTATTACAGTGATTTCATTCCTTTTGCCTCCATCATGAAAGTTTATTCAGCATTCAACAATAGAGGAAAACAATGAGGGAAAACCCTCCTTCTTCTCCCAAAACCACAGGCCAGC